>OZ023266.1:170981834-171072254 GCA_964006375.1 Tillus elongatus
ATATATATATATATATATATATATATATGTATGTACGTCTCACACCCATAACTCAAAAAATAGTTGGCCGCACAAATTTTCCGAAAATAAACTTAAAATATTGGTTTTCTAGCCAAAAAACCTTAGGTTAATAGCAAATTGAGTTATCGAAAGTTGAAGCATTTATTGAAAATGCGCTACCAAAACGCACTTAGTGCGTCCCGATTTTTTGTTACAAACATGCAACATATTTCGATAAAAAATGCAAAAATGCAATAATATAAGGGTTTTCGAAAAAAAAATTATGGGCCAGCCTGTGATTGCCAAAATAAGTTTATAAGAGGCAGCTCAAGACACCGTATAATTAACATATACAATTTTTTTTCGTATCTTGTATAATAACAATTATATGGAGCGTTACCGCAGAAATGCGTCACCCTGTATATATGTAAACAGATAAAAACTGAATGTAAACCCGGATATGGATTATATGGGGCCTAGTTTGCGCTCATTTGAGGAAATCTTTTTTTAATTCAAAAGTCGCAGTCTCCTCAATAACGAATTTTTCTACGAAAATTAGATAAAAATTATAGACCGTTAAATAAGCTTAACTGAAACTACCGTCAAAACATCAGAGAAAGGGTCTATTTGAAATAATTTTTCTATAAATATTTTAGTAAAATGAAGGACATTGACGGTTGAAGCTGAAGCAGCAGGGTTTGCAGAACACTCTCCTTGCAATATTTTCTTTACATAATCCGTACTTGTTTCAGGTTCTTTGCCTAAATGTTCCCAATTTTGCCGTTTTAAATCGCGACTTTGGCGTTTTGAGGAAAACTCCTTTTTTTAAATGCTCATAACTTTCTTGTCTTTAAACTTACAGACATAAATTTGGTGGTTCACTCTTTATAATACAAACACACCTACCACACTTGGTTGCCCTTGCTTTGTTATTTCCAGTGACATAATTTTTTTCCGAAAGAAAATACATTTTCCGGGTAGACCTGCGCCGATTTTCCTGGCTAATGAACTTATCCAAGCCACTTCCAAAAGGAAGGCACTCAGCAAATTGGATCAAAATCGGGCATTATTTTTTGAGTTATTGGTGTTATACGTATATATATATATATATATATATATATATATATATATATATATATATATATATATATATATATATATATATATATATATATATAACATATATATATAAACATATGAAAATCGAAACTGACCCCGGATATGTGTTCTAGAGGGCCTAATTAGCGCTCATATGAAGACATTTTTGGAAATTCAAAAGTCGGGATCCCCTCAATAGTGATTTTTTAAAAGAAAATTCTTTAAAAAGTAAACAACGTACCAAAATTTAGATCTGTAAGTTAAAAGACAAAAAAGTTATATGCATTTAAAGACAAAAAAGAGTTTTTCTTCTTTAAACGTCAAAGTCGCGTTTTGAAACGTCAAATTTGGCAACATTTCGATAAAGAACCTGAAACAAATACGGGTTATGTAGAGAATATGTTGCAATAACAGTGTTTTAGAAACCCTTAAGTTTAAGCTTCAACCGTCATTGTCCCTCATTTTACTAAAATATTTCCAGAAAATTAATTCAAATAGACCCTTTCTCTGATGCTTTGGTGTCTTAGTTATAGAGTTTACCATCTAATGGTCTATAGTTTTTAGCGAATTTTCTTCGAAAAAAATCGCTTTTGAAGAGACCGCGACTTTTGAATTTTGAAAAAATTCTTCAAACGAGCGCGAAGTAGGCCTTCTAGAACCCATATCCGGGGTTAGTTCCAGGTTTTATTTGCTTATCTCATATATGCAGGGTGTCGTATTTATATGGTAAAACTCAATATATCTACTATATTGGTTATACTGGTAACCAAATTTAATACCTGCTTTCTTAAAAAACCACACATATTTGCTATTAAAAACATTTTAATAAAAATTCATTACCATAACGCACTTGCTGCGTCCAGACTTTTGTTTATTGTTTGCAAAAACTGGATGGGTTGACTAAAACAAAACCATCCAAGCAATTAATAAGGAAAAATACCTGCCATATTTATAAGTTGACAGGTACATTCCCTTTGTAAATAATTAATTTTTTCTGAAGAACTTTTGTAATTTTAAAGAAATTTGTAACACAATTTTTTTAAAGGCACTTGCAGTATTTACATATTATATCTAAGACCAAATTTTAATTTTTTAGCTCCATATAAATTATAATTTTTTT
The DNA here is from genome assembly GCA_964006375.1 of Tillus elongatus. Lineage (NCBI taxonomy): Eukaryota > Metazoa > Arthropoda > Insecta > Coleoptera > Cleridae > Tillus > Tillus elongatus. The sequence continues at coordinate 170,984,053 of OZ023266.1, forward strand.
CAAGTAATCGCTAACTGGGACGACCCTAAAACCGGTCTCCCAGGTCCATTTAAATTTAAAGTATTAGTTTTAATAATATATCTTACTAATACTGTACAATTATTATGAAAATTCACTACTATAACGCACTTGCTGCGTCCAGAAATTTTTCTTCACTTACACTACTTCAAATTTATGCGAAAAATTAGAAAAAGAAGGTTAAATTTTTTTTTCAAACTTAATTACAGATTAGGTGCATAGGTAATTTGAATTTTATGTATTCTTTTAGCAAATTTTTTTGTAAAAAATAGCCAGTCAGCTTTCGCAGAAAATTTTTTGTTTCCCTATAAATCATTGTGAAATTTTTGTGAAATTTTAATAACCAATAATAAATGTTTAATAAGTTATTTAATTTTTTTTTCGAATTTTTTAAAACAAATTGCTTGAAAATTTATATGACAACATTTTTTTGGAGGTTTCGTCGAAAAGCTTTTTGTGAATAATTATATCTCGGTAGGTGGGTAAATAGCCTGAAGAGGTTCGTTGCCAGTAAAATTGGACCAGTTTTATCGCGAACATTTTAAGTTTATTTTGGGATATATTTTGTTCTTTTTCAAACAATAAAGTTATGTTGAGGTAATATGGTACCTTGCTTAACTATATAGGTTTTTTTTCTCCCTCGGGGCTCGTCCGCGGCTTTGCCGCCCCGATAGCCCTGCAAGCTTTGGCTTATAGTGCATGCCCTTAGTCTTTTTACTCCCTCCAAAATCACTGTGCCTTGAACTAGTCTGCACAGCGATTGGTAGGGTGAAGTTTTATAATGCTCTGCCTCCGGTCTAGACTGATCGTAGATCAGTTGTCTTCTGCAGTCCAGAGCTTTACACTCACACAAGATGTGCTGGGCTGATTCCTCCCCCTCGCCGCCGCGTCTACATGCGAGGTCCCCCTAGAACCGCCCCATTTTATGCAGGTGTTGACGGCCATGTGTCCCGTCAAGATACCTGTTATGTTTCTGAGCTGTCCTCTGCTAAGATTTAGCAGCTCCACAGCTCTCTTTGAACTGGAGCTTTAGCCACTACTTTGTTTCTTCTCCACATCAATGACCTCCTCTCTAGCACATCCAACCCAGTTCACAGTTACGCGGACGACCGCATCCTCCACTCAAATATACAATATTCTAAGCCTGTCTCTTAGCCTAATTAGATGAGGATCGCAGACTCATGGAGGGTTCAGTCTCTGTGGATTTCCAAACAATATTAGACTGGGGAAGTAGAAATCTTGTACAATTCAACTTCACCAAATCTCAGTCTTGCTTTCTCGATATTGCAAGAGATACACCATCCCTAGACCCATCACAATGAACAACCAAGTTATTCAAAGTAATGAGTCCTTTTCACTTGTTGGCATTTCTGTGGATCGAAATTTCAATTCGCACCAACATGTAACATCAGTTGCAGAAGCGGCTGCTAAGAAATTAGGTTACTTGTTCGGGGCTCGCAAATAGTTTTCACCAGCTAATCTCTATATACTTCACAAATAAGGCCAAACCTTGAATACTGCTCCCACATCTGGGGTGCCGCTACCGCTTCTACACTCGCTATCCTGGACTACATTAAGAAGAGAGCTATACGTCTCATCGGTGACCATACCCTCACCCAAAGGCTGCGATCCCTTGCCCACCGACGTGCCGTTGGTGACCTCTCCCTCTTTTATAGATATCTGCACGGGCACTGCTCAGAGGAGCTTTCTTCCATAGTTTCTCCACCTGCTGCCCCCAACAGATCTACCAGGGGAACAGAGCTAATGTACCATTTTACTGTCCAGGTCACCAGACATAGAACATCTTGTTATGCCCGCTCTTTTATCCCGAGGACTTCCAAGTTGTGGAATTCCTTGCGGATACATGTTTTTCCTTCCCCTCCGAACCTCCAAACCTTCAAGTTCAGAATTAACAAGTTGGCTCTTTCCTCCTTGTCGAAACCCACGGTACGATAGTATTTAGGCTGTAAGCCCTCGTGGTGTTTTGTTGAAATATTTTAAAAAAATTGGATGGCTGCTTTCATTAAAAAAAGACATATTTGCTATTAAAAACATTTAATGAAAATTCACTATCTTATCGCACTAGCTGCATCCAGACTTTTTGAGTTATAGAAGTTAGAGTTATATATACCACAATATAACTCCTGCTAACACCGCACGCAGTAATACAACACAAATATCCATACATTGCAGATGGTTCAAAATCGTTATCTGGGACAGGCTGTGCTTTTTATTGCCAAGACGGTAGATACCAAAAAATTAAATTAAATAATATAGCATCTATTTACACTGCGGAGGCATAAGCCTTGTATGAAGCATTTCAATGGTCAATTGAAAACAAAATTAGACATAGTGTAATATTATCAGATTTCAAATCAGTTCTGCTTTGACTTAAAAATTACACCAAACCTGGCAAAAATCCAGTAATATGTGACATTATCAGTCTGTATCAGTCGATAGAGGATGGTGGTAATCGAGTCATATTTATGTGGATAAAAGGGCACACGGGACCAGCAGGCAACGAAATAGCAGACAAACTAGCTAAAGAATGAAAGTCCAAACAAAATAATAAACTGGATTACTGCTGACGATATAAACCAAAAAAATAAATTTTAAATAAGGGAAACGTGGGAAAGTGTTTGGCATGAGATTGTTAACAAAACAACTAATCGACTTACACTTATTCATCCAGTGTTGCCTGAAAAAATTCCACATATTGAATTTATTATGCCAAGGTACTATACTACTATAATTACCAGAATGAAGCTGAATCTCGGCTGCTTTCCACAACACCTACATAAAATAGGCATTAGTAACAATCATTATTGTACATGTGACAACAGTTACCTAGGAACTTTAGAACATCTCATGTTTTAGTGCAGTTTGTATAACCCGATACGTAAACAACTCTGTAAAAACTCAAAGATGCAGGAGTAGAGTTTCCTGTGAACTTAGCAACACTTATTTGTACAAATAGCCTGATAATCCATAATATACTTATAAAATTCATTCGGCATACAAAAATCAAAATTTAGTTTTGCTGTTTCTCTATATGTGTATTTTAGTATTAGCCTTGGTTAAGAATAATATTAATATAAATTTAGTTTTCCTACTGTCTCACCTATTGTTTTTTATCCCATGTCATTAGCTGCCCAGTGTTGGTTGTTAAAAAAAAATGCCCTGAAGGACACCTGGGCGAGAAGCGAGTATCCTATGTTTCTATCCTTAATAATAAGTAAGAACACAAACATTTATATTTTGCCAAAATTGATATGTTAGAAGATAAATATTGCTTATGCTATAGCCATTTAGAAATAGTCATACTCTGTAAGAGCTTAAACATAAAGGTACGTCTATCGCTTTAACCCTTCCTATTGCTGTAAGTATTAATACCCATACTGCAAATTATAAATATATTTGAAGGAGAATCGCTTTTTATAACAATGTATAGATATAACAACAGTACAAATTTACTGCAGAGTTTTGTGGCCAATGGATGTAATGTCCGAAGCCAATTCCTTCCACATCCATACATACATTGGTATCATGGTACGTCAAAACCACCTGCGAATATCCGTATGTGGATCCTACATTACCATAGTGTTGAAGGAGGTAAATAACATCAGTTCGAGTCGCTCCTGATGTACATAAATAAGGAGAATTATGATCCCTCAAAATGTAATTACTTCCAGAGAATCTGCAAATTGGAAATTCAGGGCACATGTACTTTGCTAACCAGAAAACCGTAAACTGTAAGTAAATAAACACGGCCTTGCCTTTGAAATGGATTCAAGGACAAGTTTAATAATCCGTCTCATTTGTTCGAAGAATTTGTTACATGAAATGATTCAGCTCGTGTGTAATATGCCGATTGGGATATTAGTAAACATATTCAAGCTAATAAGCTTTAATTATTCCTAGCATTGCTTGCACCATGCGTAAGTTGTTGTCACTTGTCTTGCGTTTAAATTAGCCTTATTTTATCTAAAAAAATTCCCCTGCGGTAAAAAAGTAGTAAACTTTTCGATAAATAAGGCAATTAGGGATTTTTTTCACGAAAATTTTCTAGAAAAAATTCAAAGATCGGGAGTTTTGAAAAATGTCTTTAAATGAGCGCGAACTAGGCCCCTAGTTTTTAGGATGAGATTTTTTTTAGTTTCAACAACACACCACGAGGGCTTACAGCCTAAATACTATCGTACCGTGGGTGTTGACAAGGAGGAAAGATGCAACTTGTTAATTCTGGACTTGAAGGTTTGGAGGTTCGGAGGAGAAGGAAAAACATGTGCCGGCAAAGAATTCCACAACTTGGAAGTCCTCGGGACATTAGAGCGGGCATAACAAGATGTTCTATGTCTGGACAGTAAAAAAGTGCATTCGCTCTGTCCTCCTGGTAGATCTGTTGGGGGCAGCAGGTGGAGGAACTATGGAAGAAAGCTCCCCTGAGCAGTTCCCGTGCAGATATCTATAAAAGAAAGAGAGGTTACCAACGGCACGTCGGTGGGCAAGTGACGGCAGCCTGTGGGTGAGGGTAGGGTCAGCGATGAGACGTATAGGTCTCTTTTGAATAGAGTCCAGGATAGCGAGTGTAGAAGCGGCAACTGCACCCCAGATGTGCGAACAGTATTCGAGGTTTGGCCTTATTTGTGAAGTATATAAGGTATAGATATTAGCTGGTGAAAAGTATTTTCGTCCCCGGAAGAGGAAATCTAATTTATTAGCAGCCGCTTCTGCAATTGATGTGACATGTTGGTGCCAATTAAGATTTCGATCCACAGAAATGCCAACAAGAGAAAAGGACTAATTACTTTGAATAACTTGGTTGTTCATTGTGATGGGCCTAGGGCTGGTGTATCTCTTACGAAAAAGAAAGCAAGACTGAGATTTGGTGGGGTTGAATTGTACAAGATTTCTACTTCCCCAGTCTAATATTTTTTGGAGATCCACGGAGACAGAACCCTCCATGAGTCTGCGATCCTCATCTAATTGGGCTAAAGAGACAGGCTTAGAATATTGTATATTTGAGTGGACGGTGCTGTCGTCCGCGTAACTGTGAACTGGGTTGGATGTGCTAGAGAGGAGGTCATTGATGTGGAGAAGAAACAAAGTAGGGGCTAAAGCTGAACCTTGAAGCTTTTATGTATGTATATATATATATATATATATATATATATATATATATATATATATATATATATATATATATATATATATATATATATACAGGGTGACTGGAAAGTGGCTGCATTCCTTTGAGACAGTGATAGTACATCTCTTTTGCAACATAATGAACCATATATCACATTATACAAAGTCCTCTGGTTTTCGAGTTATTTCACTTTTAATATTTTTCCAAACTTCATCATGTGTTGCTACCAATATTCAAATTTTAAAAGAACTGGTAAGCACTTCCTTTTTTTTCTTTCAGATAGTGTAGACATTAACTCACGCTGTGCAATCATTACTATCTTGAACAGTATCGTGAAAAAATTCAAATCAATTTAACATTTCAAAAACGTTGGAAATTTGATAACAAAAATATCTACAAATACTGTAACAAATTTAACTCAACTTAACTAAAAAAGTCTTAGAAACTGTTCCCAAAATGGTTAGCTCCATTTTTTATACACACACGAGCTCGTTTGTTGTTATAAATAATTCGAAAGCTATTTTCACAGGCTATCACATGAGCAAAAAATCAAATATGGCTGACATAAAAAAACGTTGATACATGTAGCTCAAGAACAAATCACAATCCAAAGTTGAGAATAGCACAAAAAGATTACTCTGTAAAAAGTGTCCTGATAATGTGCAAGTCTTAGACATGTCAGATCAACGCCTACTTAGATATTGAAGAAAAAAGAAATCGACAAATTTTGTTTTTTTCAAAATAACTTGAAAACGAAAAGAGGCAGGATAAAATACAAGTCATATTTGGAACGAGTATGAAATTCGACAAAACATTGCAAATTTAACGATCTCCCTATCTCTAATAATAACGGAGATAGCAATACATTCCCATCCAGTTTGGGACACACTGTACATTTTAGTGACTTTTCTTAAAAAAAAATTCACTAATGAGGAGATCCCGACTTTTGAATTTTGAAAAAATTTCTTCAAATGAGCGCTAATTAGGCCCCCCAGAACACATATCCGGGGTCGGTTTAAATTTTTATATGTTTATATATATATATATATATATATATATATATATATATATATATATATATATATATATATATATATATATATTATATATATATATATATATATATATATATATATATATATATATATATATATATATATATATATATATATATATATGTATCACACCGATAACTCAAAAAATAATGGGCCGATTTTGATTAAATTTGGTGAATAAATTCCCTTTGCAAATGGCTTGGATAAGTTCGTTAGCCAGGAAAATCGGTCCAGGTTTTCCCGGAAAATGTTGTGTTTTCTTTCGAAAAAAATTTATATCTCCGGAATTAACAAAGTAAGGGCAACCAAATTTCATATGCGGATTTATATCATTATAGGCAAGTTACCTACCAAAATTTAGCATTCAGAGAAAAATAAATTTGAATTTTTCTCGAAACGTCAAAATTGCGATTTTAAACGTCAAAATTGGTGAGTACATTCCTTTCGCAAGTCGCTTGGATAATTTTGTTAGCCAGGAAAATCCGCCGAGGTTTTCCCGGAAAAATTTGTGTTTTCTTTCGCAAATATTTATATCTCCAAAATTAACAAAGTAAGGGCAACCAAATTTGGTAAGCTGGTTTATATCGTTATAGGTGTGCCACCTACCAAAATTTAGCTCTGTAGGTCAAAAGACAAAAAGTTATGGGCATTTAAAGAAAAATAAATTGGGGGTTTCCTCAAAACGTCAAAGTGACAATTGAAAACGTCAAAATTCGCAACATTTAGGCAAATAACTTGAATCTAATACGATCTATGGAAAGAAAATGTCTCAAGAAGAATGTTTTACATACACCGAACTCTTAGTTTCAACCGTCATTGTCCTTCATTTTACTAAAATATTTCCAGAAAATTCATTTCAAATAGACCCTTTCTCTGATGCTTGGCAGTAGCCTTAGCTATAGAGTTTATTGTTTAATGGTATATAATTTTTGTCGAATTTTCGTAAAAAATCAATAAAGTTCAATATATTCGTTATTATACAAGATATGAAAAAATATTGTATACATTAATTATACGGTGTTTTAAATTATTGCGACAATCACAGGGTGGCCCATAAGTCGTTGGTGATACAAATAATTTTTTTTTGTCGAAAACGCCTAATTTTTTTGCATTTTCCATCGAAATATAATGCATGTTTGTAAGTTAAGAAATTCTGGAGGCAGCAAGTGCGTTGTGGTTGCGAATTTTGATTAAATGCTTCATATTTGAAAAGCTCAATTTGCTATTAACCTATAAGGTTGACCAAGAAACGGATTTTTTCAGTAACACTTTTGGTTTACTTTTGGAAATTTCTGTACGTTTTCAAACAATCAAGTTATTTTGATGAAACATGGCACATTGTTTTTACTATATATGTTATACTGGTAATCAAATTTGATGCCTGCTTTTTCTATATAGGTTATACTGGTAACCAAAATTGATGTCTGCTTTCTTAAAAAGAAAACACACATATTTGCAATAAAAACATTTTTATGAAAATTCACTACCATAACGCACTTGCTGCGTCCCGATATTTTTTCTTATTGATAAATATTAATGAAGCTCTAGTATCATAGTAATAACGACATAAAAAACAAAAGTTATAAAGTTCGCACTGAAAGTTTCGCCAAATCTATTTAAATAGACCACTTTCAGTTTTGTACTAGCGTGGTACCATGGACAGTTTACCATGTACTCATCTGAAGACATGCAAGTGAATAGTTCAATGAATTAGCTAAATGGTAAAACATCTATTCATTGTTCTTTACGCTGATCAGAGAAAGTAAAAGCACTAAACAACATTAAAAGCCGCTTATAGCAATTAGAAAAAGAGTAAAAAAACTTGTGAATAATCCGTTCAAGGCATACAAGGAGCAAGTAATTTATTTTATATAGAGCTAAGCTCAATTTTATCATTATATCATAGATCCTCGGTGGTTCAGAGGTAAGAACGTGTGCCTCTGAACCGAAGGGTACTGGGTTCGATCCCAGGGTACTCCTTTCACTTTTTCAATACAAACTGCACAATTAACATCCACCGAGGTTCTGGCATTGTATTTGAGCAAGTTGAATGTCTGCACGTTCCGCCATTCGGAGGGGGCGTAAAGCGTCGCTCCCGTGTCCATGCGATGTTAGGCACGTTAAAAATCCCTACCCTCCTTACAGAAAGGCAGGGGTTCGGCAAAATTTCCAAGATGGTGAGGTGAAACTGCTCCCTGGCGTCGGTGATTGGCCATAGTGGCGGAAATAGGCCGATGTTAAAGAAACAAAACACCCACACACATCATTATATCATATTTCATGTATATGAAAGTTGGTGAAGAACATGGGTTCCAAATTTCGCTACCAGAACGCACTGCGCCCCGAATTTTTTTCTCACAAACATGCATTATATTTCGATGACAAAAAGCAAAAATGCATAAGAGGGTATTCGATTTAAAATTAAAAAAAAAGAAAATTTGTATCACCAGTGAGTTATGGACCATGCTGTGATTGTAAAAATAGTTCTCTAAGATGCAGTTTAAGACACCATATAATTAACAGATACACTGTTTTCTCGTATCTTGTATAATAACGAATTATTAAGCTTTTTTCTATGAAAATTCTCTAAAAATTATTGACTATTAAACCATAAACTCTGTAACTAAAACTACTGCGAGACCATCAGAGAAGGGGTCGATTTAAAATGAATTTTCTGCAAACATTTTAGTAAAATGTTGGACAATGACAGTTGATGCTGAAAGTGAAGGTTTTGTAAATACACTTCTTGTCACGTTTTCCCTACATAACCCGTATTTGTTTCTGGTTCTTTGCTTAAAAATTGCCAATTTTGACGTGTCAAATCGCGACGTTTTAAGAGACTTCGTAAGAAGAAAACCCCATTTTTTCAAATGCCTACAACTTTTTTATCATTTAACTTACAGATCTAAATTTTGGTACATAATTTACTTTTAGAGAATTTTTTTAAACAAAATTCGCTAATGAGGAGATCTGTATATATATATATATATATATATATATATATATATATATATATATATATATATATATATATATATATATATATATATATATATATATATATATATATATATATATATATATATCCGACTGATAACTCAAAAAATAATCTACCAATCTTGTCTAAATTTGGTGAGTACCTTCCTTTTCCAAGTGGCTTGAATAAGTTTGTTAGCCAGGAAAATCGGACTAGGTTTTTCCGGAAAATTTTGTGTTTTTTATTTAAAAAAATTCATATCTTCGGAAATAACAAAGTAAGGGCAACCAAATTTGGTATGCGTGTTTGTATTAGTAGTATTTGTTAAGTGAACTCTGTACCAAAATTTAGGTCTCTAACTTTAAAGACAAAGAAGTTATGGGCAGTTAAAGAAACAAATTTTGGAGTTTTCCTCAAAACGTCAAACTTGCAATTTTAAACGTCAAAATGGGCAATGCTTAGGCAAAGAACGTGAAACAAATAAGGATTGTGAAAAGAAAATGTTGCAAGAAGAGTGTTCTGCAAACCTTTAAGTTTCAGATTCAACCGTCATTGCCCTTAATTTTACTAAAATGTTTACAGAAAATTCATTTCAAATAAACCCTTTTTCTGATGCTTTGACTGTCGGTTTAGTTAAATTGATGCTTTTGCTGTAGGTTTAGTGAAGTTTATGGTTTAACGGTCTATAATTTTTTAGCTAGTTTTTGTAGAACAAATTCGTTAATGCATTTTTGCATTTTTTATCGAAATATGCGTTTGTAAGAAAAAAATCTGGACGCAGTAAGTGCGGTTTAGTAGCGAATTTTTGGTAAATTTGCAGTTTAGCTCCCGAACGTTTTTCAAAAAAACTGTTTTCAGAAAGCTGCCCCCCCTGAATCCACAAACCCCAAGAAAAATTTCTTGTTCACACCCCCCAAGGAGGTTACGGGACCAGGAGTGAGTATGGGTGCTGGGCGGGGTAGGTAGTAAAAAGGAAATATGAGCAGAAAATTCGAATAAAACGGGCTTGAAAGTTGTCTTATTCACATCTTGAAGCCATATCCCCCTTAAACCCTACCTACCCCGCATAGCACCCCTATCCCCTAGGTGTCGTAACTTCCTTGGCGGGTAGGAACAAGACATTTTTCTTGTGGTTTATACAGGGAGGGTGGTTGCAAGCACGCGCGGGGGAAGGAAAATCCCCACGACGAAGCAGCCACCCTCCACCATCCCCCCTATACCTGCCGCAATTCGAACCGGGGGGGGGGTCTGCTTCGTCGTAAGCATTTTTCTTTCCCCCTCGTGTGCATACAACCACCCTAGTTGCATAAACCACAAGAAAAACACTTCTTGTTCATACACCCCAAGGAAGTTACGTGACCTGGGGCAAATAAGGGTGCTGTGTGGGGTAGGCAGGGTTTAATGGGGTTATGGCATCAAATAGACAGCTTTCAAGCAGTTTTCTTCGCTCATATTACCTTTTTAGTGAATTTTTATATGTTTATATATATATATATATATATATATATATATATATATATATATATATATATATATATATATATATATATATATATATATATATATATATATATATATATATGTATCCAACTGACAACTCAAAAAATAAATAACCGATTTTGATGAAACTCGGCAAGTGCCTTTCTTTTATTAATAGCTTGGATGAATTCGTTAGCCAGGAAAATCGGACAAGGTTTTTCGGGAAAATTTTTGAGTTTTCTTTAGAAAAAATTTTTTTATTACTAAGATATTGCGATGATATTTGGTGTACATATTGCTTTGGGAAAGGCCTAACTATGTGCCAAAATTCAGCTTTCTAGGTTTACAGAAAATTCAGCTATTCAAATTTGAAACATTTATTTTTAATATCACCGTGTTTCATTGATAATGGCAAACCTGGCTGATATGAGATCTAGTATGTCGTTGCCTGGCAACAGAACATTTGATATTATTGCGCAGGTCTGTTACACGCTGTAAGTGACGTTTATCGTATGGTGTTAGATTGTTGTTGAGTTGGCAAATTATTTGTGTTATTTGGGAAATTTTTATATACAAGTGCAAATTATTCCTTAATTAATGTTAGTGGGTGGACTAAACAGTGTTTGTTATGTTTTATCAACACATGTAAAGGATCGAAGTTTTACAAAAAGGACTGATATGCAACAGGTTAGTTATTTTCTCTCTGATGCTTTGGCGGTAGTCTTAGTTAAGTTTATGGTTTAACGGTCCATAATTTTTAGCTAATTTTCGTACAAAAAATTCGTCAATGAGGAGACCGCGACTTTAGAATTTGAAAAAGATTTCCTCAAATGAGCGCAAGCTAGGCTCCCTGGAATCCAAATCTGGGTTTACGTTCCGTTTTGATGTGTTTACATATATACAGGGTGACGGATGTCTACGGTAAAGCTCAATATACTTATTATTATACAAGAGACGAGAAAAAATTCTATAATTATAGGTTGTCTTAAGATGCATCTTATAAAATTATTTTGACAAGCACCGGCTGGCCCATAAGTCGTTGGTGATCCCTACAATTTTTTTTCGAACAGCCTTATTTTATTGCAGTTTTTATCGAAATATGTTTGTGAGAAAAAAATCAAGACGCAGTAAGTGCGTTTTGGTAGCAAATTTTCATTAAATTCTTCTAATTTCAAAAACTCAATGTTCTATTAACTAAGGTTTGTTGGCAACATTTAAAGTTTATTGTCGGAAAATTTTTGTACGTTTCCAAACAATAAGTTATTTTGATAAAATATGGCACATTGTTTCTACTATATAGGTTATACCTGTAACCAAATTGATGACTGCTTGAATTAAAAAGACATATTTGATATTCAAATCATTTTTATAAAAATTCACTGCCATTACGCACTTGCTGCGTCCAGACTTTTTTATTGAGTTCTGTTAGTAAATTTAGTTATTTACTAGGTTTACCTATTTAATTAAATTATAACAATTTTTTAGGATAATGCTGTATTGTAAAATATCATTTGTAATAATGGGCCGATTCATTGGTGGCTTAAAGTTCATTATTTTTATAGTGAATCATTACGGAAAATTATGTTAAAAGTAAAAGTCTATTGTTAGACTTCATGGCCTACTGCTTTTTGAACACTTTTTTCTTCTGTCATTTGTTTTCTGGTATTTGATTTCAGAGCCTACTATCCTCAAAACGGTTTTTCTCAAAATTGTCATTGCAATTACAAGATTTCTCAAGCATGTTGTACATCATTGGAAAGCTCTTTTCACAGGCTACCGCATGAGCAAAACATCCAATATGGCTGCCATAATAAAAACAAACTTTGATACATGTAGCTCAAAAACGAATGACAATCCAAAGTTGAAAATAGCACAAAAATATTACTCTATAAAAAGTGTCCTGATAATGTGCAAGTCTTAGACATGTCAGATCAACGCCTACTTAGATATTGAGGAGAAAAGAAATAGACATGTTTTTTTTCAAAATAACTCGCAAACGAAATGAGGCAGGACAAAATACAAGTCATATTTGGAACGAGCATGAAATTCTACAAAATATTGCTGATTTAACCGTCTCCCTATCTCTAATAAAAACGGAGATAGCAATATATTTCCATCCAGTTTGGGACACACTGTATTTTTTTTTTCCCTCAGGGCTCGTCCGCGGCCTTGCCGCCCCGATAGCACCGCAACCGACACACTGTATAGTAATCAATCAAGTATGGGTATACCAGTTATTGTGACTTCAAACGAAGCAAATTAATGCAAGAGTGTGTGTGTGTGCGCGTGTTTGGGTGACCTCCGAAGCTTAAGTCCATTGGCCACAGACTTTTGAAGATTTTTGTTTGTTTGATTTCGCGGATACAATCATATGGATTTATTTTTGTGTCTTTTAATGCCTTTCCGTGATCCTCCTATTTGACCCTAGCTTTACAAATTGATAGTACTTAAATATAATGTAAATAAAAATAACATCTTTTGTTATTAACTATTAATTATGTATATTAATATTATTAATATCTTATTAAGGAAGTAGTTTCAAATTAATGCTAGAACAAATAGGAAAAAAAAAACATACTCAACAATGTACATAATTCAACGAAAGAACCGAAATAAAAACTTACCTTAAACCATCATCTTCCTAGCTATTGCGATAAGAATGTCCCTGGGAAAACATTACACACACAATACTAACTCATTAACACTAATTAAACCAGATTTTACACACTATTCTATATCAAATATCCGAAATATAATTAAAATACTGGAGCACTTTCAATCATCCATCGCGAACTACTTAAGTAGGGTTATAACGATAACGTCATTTCCAAAGCACCCTTGAGTCACTGTAAAGATAAAGGTACATACGTCGATCATTCAACCTGCGGCAGTGCCACAAAAAAGGGCATAAAAACTTATCGCACAAGTTTCATTGTTGTCATTTACCTCTCTACATTTTATTAGTAAACATTTGTTCAGATGAAATCAGTAGGCTTTGGGTTAAATATCGTCAATGCTGCCAACATAAGAATTTTGCATTAACAGTGAATAATGGCCGCATGTTTAGTGGATAACGGATTAAACAATGTTATTTTCGTGTGTATTTTAATAAACATTTTTGTTTGTGAAATAATATAAAGTGAAAATTATTGAAGTGTGTTGTGATTGGACTTTGTGGCATTGGAAATGGGCCGGGAAATGGTGAGCCGGGTCTTCGAGACAAGTGTTACCTACAGTAATAAGGTACGATGTATTAATGACATCTATGTACTTTTAGTTAGTTCGTTTTTAGGGTAGACATGGCGGCGGCAGGTTGCCATTCGCACATTTTTCTGTAATTTTTTAAATATTTTGGATATATATGTTCGAACAACATGGGCTTTTATCACCTATTATGGCTTTTTGTTCAAATATGCATTACTTTAACAATGGAAAACTTCTAGTTTATTTGTGCTACAAATTCGAATTTTCAGATTAATATACAGGCTGATTCTTTACGAGTTCCTATTAGACGTTTTAGAGAAACTAGACTGATTTGGATTCTGAAAATTTGTAGTATGAGGTTTACCAATATGTCCAATCCATCTAAGGTATTTAGAACATCCCGCGACTTCCGGTTATACCGGAAGTGGACACTAACTCGCTTATTTTAAATGGAACACCCTGTATATTATTACAGATTCGGATACAGCTGATCTTGACGATACTCTCAATATACGGTTCTGCTACTTTATACTGAGTGTTTCACGAGATATGTTATACTGAATGTTACACGAGATATGGCCGTTTTTATTACAAAAATATGTCCCCTTCAACGCTCTGTATCTTATTAATGGATGCAAATTGGAAGTTCTTTGCTATGCATAATTTTTTTCCATTATTGTATATTTTAACTTACACACAATCTTCCGACAAATTGATTGTTGTCTACGGGATGATTAAAAACGCATATGCGCAGATATCTCATTTTTTCAAATGGATCATCCTGTATATTATAATGCCATTGGCAAGATAATTTACTACTCTTCGAATTTTGTTAATCATTACATATACCCAAACTGTACGGTTTTTGAGATATTCAGCTTCGAAATATGCAAGATGGGTATGTATTATGAATCCTGTAGAGTGTCATCGAAAATAGCAAACAGTAACTAAATTTTCAGATTGACAGTTATGTTTTGAGTTGAGTAATTTTCCACCTAAACAACTTTCTGCATGTAATTGATCAATTTCGCTGGACAAAACAGGGTATCTGGAGAGTGGCTGAATGAGCTAGTACTCAAAGCCAAATAATAGTATATACATATATATATATATATATATATATATATATATATATATATATATATATATATATATATATATATATATATATATATATATATATCTGCACTTTCTTAAGAAGTCACCAACGTATGCAGGTTGATTTTTGTACAATCAGTTGCCTTGTTCTCTGAGGGCTGACGGGCACAAATTTTCGGTGGATTCAGAGGGGCCCTAGGCAGGTTTCGGAAAACAGTTTTTTTTTAAAGCCTTCGGGAGCTAAACTGCAAATTTACCGAAAATTCGCTACCAAAACGCACTTACTGCGTCCAGATTTTTTTCTTACAAACGCATCATATTTTGACAAAAAATGCAAAAATGCATTAACGAATTTGTTCCACGAAATTTTGCCAAAAAAAAATATTATGCACCCCCACTCACTCCTGGTCCCGTAACCTCCTTGGGGGTGTGAACAAGAAATTTTTTTTAGGGTTTGTGGATTCAGGGGGGCCCTAGGCAGGTTTCTGAAAACAGTTTTTTGAAAAGCGTTCGGGAGCTAAACTGCAAATTTACCGAAAATTCTCTACCAAAACGCACTTTTGCCTCCAGATTTTTTTCTTACAAACGCATCATATTTTGACAAAAAATGCAAAAATGCATTAACGAATTTGTTCCACGAAATTTTGCCGAAAAAAACTATACACCCCTACTCACTCCTCGTCCCGTAACTTCCTTGGGGAGTGTAAACAAGAAATGTTTTGGGGGAATAGGGGTGCTGTGCGGGGTAGGCAGAGTTTAACGGGGATATGGCTTCAAGATGTGAAAAAGACAACTTTCAAGCCCGTTTTATTCGAATTTTCTGCTCATATTTCCTTTTTACTACCCACCTGCCCAGCACCCCTATTCACTCCTGGTCCCGTAACTTCCTTGGGGAGTGTGAACCAGAAATTTTCCTTGGGGTTTGAGGATCCATGGGGGTGGGGGCCTTGGCAGGTTTCTGAAAACAGTTTTTTGAAAAGCGTTCGGGAGCTAATCTGCAAATTTACCGGCAATTCGCTACCAAAACGCACTTACTGCGTCCAGATTTTTTTCTTACAAACGCATCATATTTTGACAAAAAATGCAAAAATGCATTAACGAATTTGTTCCACGAAATTTTGCCGAAAAAAACTATACACCCCTACTCACTCCTCGTCCCGTAACTTCCTTGGGGAGTGTAAACAAGAAATGTTTTGGGGGAATAGGGGTGCTGTGCGGGGTAGGTAGGGTTTAAGGGGGATATGGCTTCAAGATGTGAATAAGACAACTTTCAAGCCCGTTTTATTCGAATTTTCTGCTCATATTTCCTTTTTACTACCCACCTGCCCAGCACCCCTATTCACTCCTGGTCCCGTAACTTCCTTGGGGAGTGTGAACCAGAAATTTTCCTTGGGGTTTGAGGATCCATGGGGGTGGGGGCCTTGGCAGGTTTCTGAAAACAGTTTTTTGAAAAGCGTTCGGGAGCTAATCTGCAAATTTATCGAAAATTCGCTACCAAAACGCACTTACTGCGTCCAGATTTTTTCTTACAAACATGCATCATATTTCGAGAAAAAATGCAAAAATGCATTAACGACTTTGTTCTACGAAAATTAGCTAAAAATTATAGACCGTTAAACCATAAACTTCACTAAACCTACAAATAAATATCCAAAAAGCCACCAAACTTAACTAAACTGACAGCCAAAGCATCAGAAAAAGGGTCTATTTGAAATGGATATTCTGTAAATATTTTAGTAAAATGAAGGGCAATGACGGTTGAATCTGAAACTTAAGGGTTTGCAGAACACTCTTCTTGCAACATTTTCTATTCACAAACGGTATTTGTTTCACATTCTTTGCCTAAACATTGCCAATTTTGACGTTTATAATTGCGAGTTTGACGTTTTGAGGAAAACTCCAAAATTTGTTGCTTCAACTGCCCATAACTTCTTTGTCTTTAAAGCTAGGGACCTAAATTTTGGTACAGAGTTCACTCTTTATAATACACGCGTATCAGATTTGGTTGCCCTTGCTTTGTTATTTCCGGAGATATGGATTTTTTTATTAAAAAAAACACGAAATTTTCCGGGAAAACCTTGTCCGATTTTCCTGGTTACCGAACTTATCCAAGCCACTTGCAAAAGGAAGGTACTCCGCGTAGGGTTGCGGTGCTATCGGGGCGGCAAGGCCGCGGACGAGCCCTGAGGGAACAAAAAAAAAGGTACTCCGAAAATTTTATCAAGATCGGTCCATTATTTTTTGAGTTATCGGTCGGATATATATATATATATATATATATATATATATATATATATATATATATATATATATATATATATATATATATATATATATATATATAAACACAGATTTGCCCATAAGCAAATTAAAAAAAAATTCGCTAAAAATCTTCTCTGTTTTTCCCTATTTATCAAAAATGTATTCTCTGTAAACTTGAGTCTACAGCTTTTTACAAGCTTAATCAGAACGGTCTGTCATTTGTGATTAAATCAATATATCAATTTAACACTACTGTGTGGATGTTTAAAGAACACACCTGGTATTTCTAGTGTAACATATTTTGTCGCTATTTTACGACAGAGCTAGTGTATAATTGTGAGACCTAATACTGGGTCAGTGAAATTTAATTTATTCCACTACGTATTATTGTTAGATCTATCAAAATGGACGTTTACGTGCTTTCTGAATTTTATGTTTCAATTATATTATTATAATCGACACTTAACTGGTCGTTGTATACCTGAAAAATATATTTGTAAATCTGCTCCGTTCGAAGCACAAACAGAGAATACAGAAAAAAGTATCAACGCAGCAAGTGCGTTAGGGAAGTGAATTTTCATAAAAATGTTTTTAATAGCAAATATGTCTCTTTAATGCAAGCAGGCATCGATTTGCTCACCTTTATAACCTATATAGTAGAAACAATGTGCCATATTTTATCAAAATAACTTGTTTGAAAATGTACAAAAATTTCCCGAAAATAAACTTTAAATGTTTCCGAGAAAACTCGTTTCCTAGCCGAAGACCCTTTTTTTTCTCCCTCAGGGCTCGTTCGCGGCCTTGCCGCCCCGATAGCACTGCAACCTTTGGTTGATTGTGCATACCCTTAGTCTTACTCCACCCATTCCAAAATCACTGTGCCTTGAACTAGTCTGCACAGCAATTTGTAGGGTGAAGTTTTATATTGCTCTGTCTCCGGTCTAGAGTGACCGTAGATCAGTTGTCTTTTGCGGTCCAGAGCTTTACACTCGCACAAGATGTGCTGGGCTGATTCCTCCCGCTCGCCGCAGAGTCTGCATGCGAGATCCCGTTCGAACCGCCCCATTTTATGCAGGTGTTCCTTGACGGCCATGTGTCCCGTCAAGAGACCTGTTGTGTTTCTGAGCTGTCCTCTGCTAAGATTTAGCAGCTCCACAGCTCTTTTTGAACTGGGTCCATCAATTACTGACTTCCCATGTCTGAGCCCTGGACAGTCCGCCCAGTACACCTTGTGTTGGTTTCTGACCCAGGACTTAATGGCTCCCCTGGCAGTGCTCTTTGTCACGCACAGAGCCGGTTCTGGTCCCATAAATGATTCTGCTGACCCACTCTTCGCGAGACTGTCAGCTTCTTCATTGCCTTTGACCCTGGAGTGACCCGGCACCCAGATGAGGGTCACCTCATTATGTCCAGCCAGGTCGCTCGTCTCGTCTCGGCACTTACTCACCAGCCAGGAATTTACCCGTAGGCTACTTAGTGCCTTAAGGGCTGCCTGGCTGTCTGTGGCCATGAGGATCCGCTTGTTGGTGTAGCCCCTCCTCTTGTTCTCCCGCACACAGTGCAGGATGGCGTACATCTTGGCCTGAAACACCGCTGGATGGGCTCCGAGGGAAATACTGTGACTCACCCTCGGTCCCTCCGAGTAAACATCTGCCCCCGTCCCACGCTCCCCGCCTGATCCATCCGTAAACCAGACGAGCGCGTCCCGTGGTATGCCCGGCGTCTCCTCCCGCCATGCCTCGCAGTCGGGGATTTCCACTGTAAAGTTGTTTTCCCTGCACATTCGCGGGCTCGCGAAGTCTGACCTCATTTCAAGCATGGGCTCCTTCACGATCTCCTGAATTTTGCAGTGGCCCCTGAAGCCTGGGTTGATCTTCAGTCTACCATTGCAGGCTAGTCTGTATAGTACTAGCCTGGCCTCCCCCATAATAACTAAGTGTAGGGGGGGCAGATCCAGCAAAACCTCCATGGTGGCTGTTGGGGTTGAAGACATGGCCCCTGTGATGCCTAGGCAAGCCATCCTTTGGATCTTGCCTAGTTTTTGTTTGGCACTGGATTTTT
This sequence comes from Tillus elongatus, assembly GCA_964006375.1. Lineage (NCBI taxonomy): Eukaryota > Metazoa > Arthropoda > Insecta > Coleoptera > Cleridae > Tillus > Tillus elongatus. Next base: position 171,003,356 of record OZ023266.1, read on the forward strand.
TCACCTTAGGCCACCAGACCAGTGCCGCATATGTTAACGATGGTCTGACCACCCTTGTGTACAACCAGTGGGCCATACCAGGTCTTAGTCCCCACGTTTTTCCATATAGCCCCCTAGTGACGGCTAAGGTCATGACTGCCTTACGCAGTATCTTTCCAATGTGACCATTCCAGGTTAGCTTAGAGTCCAATACGACCCCAAGATATTTTACCACCTTGGCCATTGGAATGCTCCTATCGTATAGAGTGAGAGTTCTGTGGCTGTCGCACTTTCACCTCCTCGTAAATGGCACGACGGTTGCTTTCTCGGGGCTCACCCCGGGCTCTTGATTAACCGTCCACCCTTCCAGTGCAGTCTGCATGCGCTCCCACACTGCCTGTGTGACCTTTTCTGTACCTCATACCCCCCCCCCCCCCCGAGAGCCTCCCCAGCAGGTCGTCCACGAGTAGGCACCAGAGCAAGGTAGACAGAACGCTCCCCTGTGAACACCCCGCCGCGACCCCGCCAGCAGAGTCCCTCCCGCGAGGGAGGTGAACACCGCCCTGTCCCTGAGCATGGAACCGATCCACCTGCAGCAGATCTCCTCTATTCTCCGCTCCCGGACAGCTGCCAGAACCGATCCGAACCAGATGTTGCTAAATGCCCCCTCTATGTCTAGGAAGGCCCCCACCGCCACCTCCCTGTTCTCCAGCGTATATATATATATATATATATATATATATATATATATATATATATATATATATATATATATATATATATATCCGCAGTGTAGGGGATATACTTCCAGTACACCGCCCCTAATGTACCGGTCGAGCAGTTCTTCCACTGTTGCCGAAGAACCTTAGGTTAATAGCAAATTGAGTTATTGAATTTTGAAGAATTTAATGAAAATTCGCTACCAAAACCCACTTACTGCGTTTAGATTTATTTTCTTACAAACATGCATCATGTTTCGATAAAAAATGCAAACATGCAATAATATAAGTTTGTATAAAAATTTTAGGTATCCCCAACGACTTATGTGCCACCCTGTAATTTTAAAACGAATTTTATAAGATGCAGCTCAAGACAGCCTATAATTAACATATACAACTTTTTCTCGTATCTTGTATAATAAACTTATATTGAGCTTCACCGTAGAAATGCGTCACCCTGTATGTATGTAAATAGATAAAAACTGAAAGTAAACCCGGATATGGATTCTAGGTGACCTAGTTTGCGCTCATTTGAGGAAATCTTTTTAAAATTCAAAAGTTGCGGTCTCCTCATTAAAGATTTTTTTCTAAGAAAATTAGCTAAAAATTATAGACCGTCAAACCATAAACTTAGCTAAAACTACCGCCAAAGCATGAGAGAAAGGGTCTACGTGAAATGAATTTTCTGGAAATATTTTAATAAAATGAAGGACAATGGCGGTTGAAGCTGAAACTTAAGGGTTTACAGAACACTCTTCTTGCTGCATTTTTCTTTTCATAATCCGTGTTTGCTTCAGGTTCTTTGCCTAAATGTTGCGAATCTTGACGTTTATAATCACGACTTGACGTTTTGAGAAAAACTCCTTTTTTTTTAACTGCCCATAACTTTTTTATCTTCAAACTTACAGACCTAAATTTTGGTACATGTGTCACTCTTTATAATATAAACACGCGCATAAAATTTCAGAAAATTCACTAAAAAAAATGATTCAAACAAACGCTGATTTCCAGCAACGCTACCAATTTTGGTAAGACATAACCTACTTTATATACAGTGTGGACCGCAGTTATCGAATAAAATCCATAATTCGAGGAGTGTGTGTGTGTTTCGTTTATTTAGCGTCGGCCTATTTCCCCGTCTATTGCTAATCACCGACGCCAGGGAGCAGTTTCACCTCATTATCCTGGAAATTTTGCCAAACCCCTGCATTTCTGTGAGGAGGGTAGGGATCTTTAACGTGCCCAACATCGCATGGGCACGGGACCGAAAACTTTACGCCCCCTCCGAAGGGCGGAACGTGCAGACATTCAACGTGCTCAGATACAATGCCAGAACCTCGATTGATGTTATATGTTACAGTTTGTACTGAAAAAGTGAAAGGAGAACCCTGGATCAAGCGCAGTTCGAAAATTTTTTTTAGGTATCACCAACGACTTATGGACCACCCGGTGATAGCCAAAATATTTTTATAAGATGCATCTTAAGACACCCTATAATTAACGCATACAATGTTTTCTCGTATCTTGATAATAACAATTATATTGAGCTTTACCGTAGAAATAAGTCACCCTGTATATATGTAAACAGATAAAATCTGAAACTAAACCCGGACATGGATTCTAGGATCCTAGTTGCGCTCATTTGAGGAAATCTTTTTAAAATTCAAAACTCGCGGTCTCCTCATTAACGAATTTTTTCTACGAAAATTAGCTAAAAATTATAGACCGTTGAACCATAAACGTAACTAAACCTACAGCCAAAGCATCATAGAAAGGATCTATTTGAAATGAATTTTCTGTAAACATTTTAGTAAAAGTGCGGGACGCAGCAAGTGCGTTATGGTAGTGAATTTTTATTAAATGCTTCAAATTTGAATAACTCAATTTTCTATAAACTTGGAAAGTTGAATTTTGGTATGTAGTAAGGTCTTTCTCAAGGCAACATATCCACTGAATTTCATTAAAATAACTTTGTAATTTCCGGAGAAAAAACATTTTTCGAAAGAAAGCTCAAAATTTGAATAACTCAATTTTCTATAAACCTATAACGGTAAATTTTGGTATGTAGTAAGGGATTTCCCAAGGCAATATATCCACCAAATTTCATTAAAATAGCTTTGTAATTTTTGGAGCAAAAAATTTTCTTCGAAAAAAATTTTTCCCTGAAAACCTTGTCCGATGTTCCTGTCTAACGAACTCATTCAAGCCATTAATAAAAGAAAGGCACTTGCCGAGATTCATCGAAATCGGTTAGTTATTTTTTGAGTTATCGTTTGGATACATACATATATATATATATATATATATATATATATATATATATATATATATATATATATATATATATATATATATATATATATATATTGCAACTGACCCCGGATAGTTCGCGCTCATTTGAAAAATTTTTGGTCTCACCATCGATACCTCTCTATTACTGAATTTTTTAAATAAAAATTCACTAAAATGAAGGACAATGACGGTTGTAGCTGAATCTTAAGGGCTTGCAGAACACTCTTCTTGCGACATTTTTATTAAATAGTCCGTATTTGTTCCAGGTTCTTTGCCTAAATGTTGCGAATTTTAACGTTTCAAATCGCGACTTTGACTTTTTGAGGAACACTCCATTTTTTTAACAGCCCATAACTTTTTTATCTCTAAACTTACACACCTAAATTTTGGCACGTGGTTCACACCTTATAATGCAAACATGTGTACCAAATTTGGTTGCCCTTACTTTGTTATTTCCGGAGATATATATTTTTTAAGAAAGTAAACACAACATTTTCCGGGCAAACCTTCGACGATTTTCCTGGCCCACGAACCTATTCAAGCGACTTGCAAAGGGAAGGTTTTCGGAAAATTTGATCAAAATCGGCCCATAATTTTTTTAGTTATCGGTTTGATACATATATATATATATATATATATATATATATATATATATATATATATATATATATATATATATATATATATATATATATATATATATATATATATATATATATATATATATATATATATATATATATATATATATATATATATATATATATATATAAACATAAAAAAATTGAAACTGACCCGGGATATGGGTTATGGGGTCCTAGTTCGCGCTCATTTGAAATTTTTTTTTCAAAATACAAAAGTCGGGATCTCCCCATTAGTGAATTTTTTCTAAGAAGTGTAGATGATTTTTATTAAATTGCACTACCATAACGCACTTGCTGCGTGCAGACTTTTTATAAATCTGCCAACTCAAAATTTGGCACGTAATAGTCAACTTGTGTTCAGGATTTTACTAAAAGAAATGTTTGGAGACACAATAATTTTGCGGTAATCGCTTGAATGAGTTCGTTGGCACCCAACCCAATCAATCCGGTTTTTTCTCAACACAAATTTGCATTTCCGAAACTAATTATTTTGTTATTTGATAAAACCTCGTCGGAATTTTAACTGCATCAAAACAATCAGTATTGTCTAAAAAATCAGCGTAAACAATAATCAGTAAACCAAATACGCGTAATTCAGTGTATAATAACCGTCCTGCTACAATTGCACGGTCACTGCAGACCGCAGGAGTGAGGCAGGCGAGCTAATACCGGTGGCAATGGCAGTGATAGTGATACACGCTGAAGAGCGCGAGTGTTCCAAGTGAAGAGTGTTTATTGTGTATTCACGGCCTGCCGCGACCTGAAATCGATAAGCCGTCGCTCCGTCCGCGCTTCATGTGCTCTTGCTTTACTCTCTGTGCCGTGTTCGGTGTTCTCTCTGGGTTCAGGAGCCGCTTTCAAGGACAAGGCCAACTCGCCAGCGCTGCTCTGCTCTCGGGCGTCGAGAGCGCACAGGAGAGAACACACACAAAACATCGACATCTAGCAGCAATCATTCGTTCAAGCCTCGTCAAGACAGCCACGTTATTCTCCGCACTCGATCCCCGTGTATAACGCGTATCAACCCTGTGTCGTCCGCGTCGGGGAGAAGTGCATGTGCCAGACAGATTGTGGGGCAAGTACAGGGTGCAGCGCCTGCGCATCATCCCCTGGACTAACTCACCGCCGACTAGACTGCATTTCAATTTCACTTTCATTCGGACTTTGTTTCCAAACTGTGTGTGATTGTGATTACCCTACTCTCTCTGTGTCAGCCTAATATGCCGATAACTTTTCATTTCCTACAAGTGCAATAATTTATTTGAAAAATAAATACATATAATTTGTGATCATGCAAACTGCTACAATTGTATTTAAATCTGAAGGTAAACAGTTCAGGATTCCCGCCGGTGGTATCGTGTCTTCGACTTCTTCGTCACCCGGCAATTCCAGCATGCGACCGCCGCCACCGCCGCCTCCAAGGCTTAAGCCCCATGACAACAAGCTAGAGGAACCCTCCAGCTCGATTCCTGATCTCGGTGAGTCACAAAAAAAAAGGATTCATACCGGAAACATTTTAATAGGACTTAAGAATTCTAACCTTTTAGTGAATTTTCGTAGAAAAAATTTACTAAGGGGGAGATCCCGACTTTTGAATTTTGAAAAAATTGTTGAAAATGAGCGCGAACTAGGACCCCTAGAACCCATATCCGGGGTCAGTTTCAATTTTTATATGTTTATATAAATATATATATATATATATATATATATATATATATATATATATATATATATATATATATATATATATATATATATATATATATATATATATATATATATATATATATATATATATATATATATATATATATGTATGTATCACACCGATAACTCAAAAAATAATGGGCCGATTTTGACAAAATTTGGCATGTACCTTCCTTTTGTAAATGGCTTGGATAAGTTCGTTAATCAGGAAAATCGGACGAGGTTTTCCGGGAAAATTTGGAGTTTTCATTCGAAAAAAAAATTTTTTCTCAAAAAATAAAAAAGCTATGATAACCAAATTTGGTAGGTAGGTTTACAATATAAAAGGTAAATTTATATTTCTATGTTACAAGAAAAAAAGTTATAATAAAATATTTTGTGCCAGATCATTTCTATGAAAATTCACTACCATAACGCACTTGCTGCGTCCAGGCTTTTTTAGTGAATTTTCTTAGAAAAAATTCAATAATGAGGAGATCTCGACTTTTGAATTTTGAAAAAATTTCTTCAAATGAGCGCGATCTAGGACCCCTAGAACCCGTATCCGGGGTCAGTTTCAATTTTTATATGTTATATATATATATATATATATATATATATATATATATATATATATATATATATATATATATATATATATATATATATATATATATATATATATATGTATGTATGTATCACACCGATAACTCAAAAAATCATTAACCGATTTTGATAAAATTTAGCATGTGCCTTCCTTTTGTAAATGGCTTGGATAAGTTCGTTAGCCAGGAAAATCGGACCTGGTTTTCCAGGAAAATTTTGGGTTTTCTTTCGAAAAAAAAATTATCTCAAAAAATAGGAAAGCTATGGTAACCAAATTTGGTACGCAAGTTTACGACATTAAAAGGAAAACTATATACCACAATATATATTTCTATGTTAAAAGAAAAAAAGTTATAATAAAATATTTCGTGCCAGATCATTTCTATGAAAATTCACTACCATAACGCACTTGCTAGGTCCAGACTCTTCTATTTAATTCTCAACTATAGGATAATAATAATTTATTTACGAGAATTAACCAGCACAATAACATTATAATTCAAACTGTAAATAGAAAATAAATAAACGTACATTTTAAGCCTTTTTTCGGTTTGTTTGCAAAAAAAATCTTAAAAACAGGATTGTATGATTAAAATAAATATTTTGAACTTTATCTTACAAAGTTCATTACTCAAACAAAGGCTGGACGCAGCAAGTGCGTTAGATAGAGAATTTTCTTTAAGATTTTTCAAACGCAAGCTAGAAATTTTAAGCTTGGTGTGTGTTGTAGGCTCTATAAAGACAACAAATTTTATTAAAACATATTTGTTATCTTCCGGAATAAAATCTAATGTTTTTCCGCAAAAACTAACATGATCGAGCGAGCTTGTCCAAGTTGTTTACAACAGGAAAGTACTCGCCAAATTTCAACACAATCCCTCCTTTATTTTTCGACTTATCTGTATTGTAATATATAATACAATATATATCATAATTATACAATATGTTATGCAAATTTGACACACATTCTCTATTAATGATGTATTCTTAATTAGTCTGTCAAAAATTTTTACGCTGACTCAGTTTAGGTATAATATCTACATATATATATATATATATATATATATATATATATATATATATATATATATATATATATATATATATATATATATATATATATATATATATATATATGAAACTTGATGGGCAATTATACTCAGTGGTTTGCCATCGCTTTCCGAGGGTATTAAACAACATACGGTGTTCCCAGGTGGTCACCCATCCAAGTACTGACCGTGCCCGACGTTGTTTAACTTCGGTGGTCGTAACGTGATGTGGCTGTTTAATGTGACTATTTCAACATATGTTTGACACCTCCCTTCCACAACGTCCAGCACTTAAAATTTCCCATCTGTTTTCCAAACAATGTCTCAATCAATACTTTTATTTGAAACTAATCTTTGCGATAACAGTGGACCCCTCTAAACTAAGATTTTTTTTTGCAATCCATCATTATGTAATATTTTAGAATGTATACATGTCCATACATGCATGCATACATACATACTCTCATATGCGTCTGATTTTATATATATATATATATATATATATATATATATATATATATATATATATATATATATATATATATTTGTGTGTGTGTGCGTGTGTGTGTGTGTGTGTACATATACATACATGCATACCAGTAGCGGCTCGTGTCTTACTGCACTGGGAGTGCGCAAGAAAAAAAAATTCGGGACGCAGCAAGTGCGTTATGGTGGTAAAATTTTATTAAATGCTTCAAATTTGAATAACTCAAGTTTCTACGAACTTAGAAAGTTGAATTTTGGTGTATAGTAGAGTCTTACCAGGGGAACATATCCATCAAATTTCATCAAAATAACTTTGTAATATTCGGAGAAAAAAATTTTTTCAAAAGAAAACTCAAAATTTGAATAACTCAATTTTCTAAAAATGTAGAAAGTTGAATTTTAGTGTGTAGTAAGGTCTTTTACAAGGCAACGTATCCACCAAATGTCATTAAAATACCTTTGTAATTTTCGGAGAAAAATATTTTTTTTGAAACAAAACTCAAAATTTTCCCGAAAAACGTTATCAGATTTTCCTGACTAACGAACTCATCCAAGCCATTAATAACAGAAAGGCACTTGCCGAGTTTCATCGAAATCAGTTGCTTATTTTTTGAGTTATCGGTTGGATACATATATATATATATATATATATATATATATATATATATATATATATATATATATATATATGTATATATATATATATATATATATATATATACACATATATATATATATATATATATATATATATATATATATATATATATATATATATATATATATATATATATATATATATATATATATATATATATATATATATATATATATATATATATATATATAAACATATAAAAATTAAAACTGACCCCGGATATGGGTTCTAGGGGTCTTAGTTCGCGCTCATTTGAAAAAAGTTTTGCAAAGTCTCTCCATCGATACCTCTTTATTAGTGAATTTTTTAAGATAAGAATTCACTAAAAATGAAGGGTTCGCCTATTTTTTTCCCCGAAAATGTATTATAAAGAAACCTACTTACTAAACTTAATAATTATTAACTACTTACCAAGTTTTCCTTTAGTTAGTTATACGTTATAGTAGTTAAAAAGTCCCTTAAAAAGTTAACCTTTAAATTTAAAATATCATTCACTGAATTAATCACAGTATCACAATTATTTTGTCCACTTATTAAGCAACCTGAAGTAGTAACCATCATAATAATAATAATTGTCTTGTTAGAACATGTAAGCAACAATGAAATGATCTAATTAAAAATCAATCCGACGCGAAGACGAAAATTACTAGGTAGTAGTAGTAGGTACACACGCTCTGCCAAAGGTCCACCACAAACTGTTAGTGTGTAATTTTATAGCGCACAACAGATTGCTTATTCGGTCGTTTTCGACGAAGATCATTAAGATTCGGCGATGATTTCGCACTGAAGTATCGCTTTATATGAGAGCGCCGAAAAATAAACACCGCCGCCCGAGTGCTTTATATGGATATGGATGTATATAACGTCTGCAACGATTAAAACTATACTTATTCTGATTCTGTATTATGTATTAATGGCTGCCGACTCTCTGCGATCCTCGATATACTAATTTTGTTTGTTGAATGCAGGAGGTAAAAAGTTAAATAAAAATTTATTAAAATATAGCATAGCAAAAATATTATTTTTTCCGCGACAGGCGGCAGTGCGCGCACACGGGCGCCCTTATTGAGGAGCCGCCCCTGATGCATACATACATACATACTTTCATATGCGTCTGATTGTCGCGATTGCTTAAAACTTTTTAATTAGCCTGAGAGTTGCCTTATCTATATGATGATTATTAGCCCGAATATGTTGAGCAATACATGATTCATCAATAGTTCCATACTGGAGATTTTATGTCTCGGAAATGTCTGCCAAGAGGGTATTCCAAAGTTTAGATGGGTAATTTGACACTAAAATGTGCGATTTTTGTATAAAACGGGTTAATCGAATCAAGTTGGCAAGCGGAGGTACTAACGAAGCACTTTATGAGGAGCAAAGTGGATGCTAGTATCGATAGAATAGAATGGTCAAATACCACCAATGTTTCTCCTGCGGTCTAGAGGAATATGATTGACGGTGATCGACGAGTCCTCTGTAAGGCGAACAGCTCGTATCTGAATGGAATCTAGGACGGACAAGGTCACAGCACAACACACCAGACATGTCAATAATATTCCAATTGTGGCTGTATCTGTGATTTATACAGCGTCATCAACATTTTTACGAGGAACAAGCTTCTTTGCTGCTGCTTTTTCAATACTGGAAACATGGAATGTTAGCGAGGATCCTTTGCAACAGTTGTACCCAATGTGGAGAATGTGGATTTTTTGGGCAGTATTTTTCCAGCTGTCAGAACATCTGGGCACTGTATTTCACGTCTTTGGGATCCAAACAGTTTGACGAGCAAATAAGACAGGTCTTGTGCAAACATTTTATAACATAACTAGATTTGCAAAGCCCCAGCTGAGAATCTTAGACTGGTCATCATTTAGGGAGTTCGTTATTTCAACTCTTGTTGCTTCTTAAGAGAAGGTAATTTATATTGAAAACAAAACATGTGGGAGCTAAAACGGAGCCTCGTGGAACACCCATATTAATTTCTAATTTATCCGATGAAACACCATCGAGAGCATGATGGACATGATTAACTTGTAAGGGGCACTGGCTGAGAAAACCAGATAGCCATAGGCATAGCTTGGCAGGCAACTCTTATGAAGGAAGCTTATTAAGGAAGTCAGACTCGATCAGATGCTCTAGAAATATCAAACTATTGAACAAGATGGTTCGATATCAAATTTAAGGTCGTCAGTGGGGGTTGGGCGGGGGTCTCAAACTTAAACATTAGAATTAAAGAAATAAAAGATATTTTGGAGCTGTACTCATTTATATAAATATAGGAAGTGAATACTTTGACTGAAATATGAGTTATCCGGAAAGAATTACAGTTCATGAACTTCACAGTCAAAAGGCAATGTTGCGTTGTAATCCTAACCATGCTAATCTGTCTTCGGCAGATCTCATGAGTTCATTTTGACTTCCACACTTCGTCAGTTGTGCCAGGTTTTGCAGAAGGTTCTTCCTTGCGTTACATCCTTTTTTTTTCCCAAGTAGGTCCGACAAATGTTGTCTCCCTAGTCTCAATTTCTTTCAGCCAGCATCTTTTCTCTCACCTCTTCTACAAACAATTTCCTCTTCATTCTATAGGTGTACAATCTTATCTTTACCATTTTGCCATGTTCGCATTTCAAGGGCTCCTATTCTCTTTATCTCCTGCTTAATCGAATTCCAGCTTTCCAGCCAATACATTACAACACCTTGTATGTAAGACTTGATAAACCTGTGGCCAATGGACGTAATGTCCAAAGCCAATTCCTTCCGCACACACAACTAGTTAAACCTCTGTTTCTAGTTCAAGATAAAATGTTTATTAGGAAGAATAGTACTTTGGATATTGAATGCTTGTTTCGCCATCGCGATCCTACTAAATTTTGACTTTGTCCTCTTATTTCCTTTCAGCAAGCAAATGTGCTATAAGTGGTGAGAAGAGGAAAATGCTTATCTTCCTCTTCTCACCACTTATAGCACATTTTTATTCGTCTTTCTATCGGTACACCGTGTCTTTATCATTTTTCTGCATGTCCACGTTTTCAAAGCTTCTATTTTTTACGCCATGCTTAGGTAAAGTTCCGTTCTTCGCTCCATGCACTACCATACTCCATACGTACGACTTATTGAACCTCTTGCTCGGGTCTAAGTCAAAATGTGTATCAGGAAGAGGAGTAATTTGTCTTTGCCATCGCGATCCATCATCTCAGTTCTTTGTTATATTGGCTATCATCCGTAATAAGACTCTCAAGATACGTGAACATTTCTACTTGTTGTAGTTGTTAGCAGTTTAGCTTTACATGCACTTACCTTTATTATTTTTGGCCTCGTCATCTTGATATTCAGTTTGATTCGTTTAAATACATCTTTCAATGCACTGGGCGACTTTTTTCGTTTCTCCTATCGGCGCTATGTCATATGCGTACCTTATGCAATGGAACCGTTGTCTTTTTATTTGGTAATGTCCTGGTGCTGCGTCTAGCTGGAACCATATCATATTCGCTGGAACTTGTTGGTTTGCCTGATCAGCATATCAGTTATCCAAAGTTAGCACGGCATCTTTGGTACATCTTTATGAAAAGCAGTATTGTAATAGCCGTAGTTACCAACAATTTTAGACATTATATATATATATATATATATATATATATATATATATATATATATATATATATATATATATATATATATATATATATATAAGGCAGTTTTGTCGGTAGTGTATGTCCTGTAGTGTAACATAACTTGTTTCATTGACTGAAAGATATACACACATTTTTTTAAATTTTTATTTCAACAACACACCACGAGTGCTTACAGCCTAAATAATATCGTACCGTGGGTGTCGACAAGGAGGAAAGAGACAACTTGTTAATTCTGGACCTAAAGGCTTGGAGGTTCGGGGGAGAAGGAAAAACATGTGCCGGCAAGGAAATCCACAACTTGGAAGTCCTCGGGACAAAAGAGTGGGCATAACAAGATGTTCTATGTCCGGTGACCTGGACAGTAAAAGGGTGCATTCGCTCTGTTCCCCTGGTAGATCTGTTGGGGGCAGCAGGTGGAGGAACAATGGAAGAAAGCTCCTCTGAGCAGTGCCCGTGCAGATATCTATAAAAGAGAGTCTTATGGTCCACCACAGTGCTCAAAAATTTAACAGGATTTAGGACCAAGCTGTTGGTTGCAGATAAGTCTTTTAAGGGAAATATAAGCAGTCCTGATTTAGAAGCATTTAGACTTAAACTGATTAACTGTAAACCAGTTTTCCGTCGCCATTAACGTGTCTTCAATACTTGACTTAAGAATATTACAATCAGAAGGCGAAATAACGAATGGTTTATCATCCCCAAAAAGGACGAATTTTTTTATGCTTCCGTGACACTGGGAAGAACATTTATGTAAACAGAGATGGTAGGGCCTAACACCGATCCTTGAGACACACCATTTCAGTATTATTATAACTAAACTATTTCTTATTCATCTACATTTACAGGCAATACGCTAAGTGAAGATTGTAACCTGTGATGAGCACTGATAAGGATATTTGGAGAAACCCAATTCGTCACAACAAAATTTTAGAAGAACCAGTCGGTCAATTCACTAACAAGTTAGTGTCATCAGATGATGAAATATTGTGAAATTTTTGTCCAACCTTGTGAGCGAAACGATCGTCAAGTATTTTTTTAAATGTATTGTGGTGAATTGCGTTACTCCAAATGTACTTATTTACATACAACTTTAGTTTTATAAATTATCTCTGTCTGATATTTTTATGCGCTTTCTGATGTAACTTTGTTGAAACACGTAATCATAATGTCAACGTTGATACTGTGGTAGTGCGAAGTATCTCACAATGTTTGTAAACAACGTGATTACAGCGATTAGATGTCATTGTCAATGTGGGAGGATGCACACAACGGTCGCCCGCGTGTTAACAGCGATGTTGGGGCAGTCTCCATTCACATGACAACGTCTAATAAACTTGGGTATTTTTAGCTTCGCTAATGCATTACCTTCCTGATCACGTCTGCTCTAAAATTTATAATATTATTAAGGAGGCCATGATTCAATAAGACCGCTAGATAATTTTATACTGACATCAACAATGTAGCTATACAGGATGGTTCACAAGCAATCATGCACACAGCAGCAGTAGATTTTAGCATCAAAATATCAAATCAAAATCAGTCCAAAAGTCAAAATTAAAAGAGATACTTCACACTGTATCTGAGAAATTAAATTTTCATTTTTAGTGAATTTTCTAAAAACAATCAACTGATGAGTTATATGTATATATATATATATATATATATATATATATATATATATATATATATATATATATATATATATATATATATATATATATATATATATATATATGTATGTATGTATGTATGTATATCACACCGATAACTCACAAAATAATACCTTCCTTTTGCAAGTGACTTGGATAAGTTCGTTAGCCAGGAAAATCGGCGCAGGTTTTTCCGGAAATATTTGTGTTTTCTTTCGAAAAAAAAATATCTCCCTAAATAATAAAGTAAGGGCAACCCAATTCGGGAGGCGAGTTTATCTCATTATACGTAAATGACTTACCAAAATGTAGGTTTGTAAGTTAAAAGATACAAAAGTTATAGGCATTTAAAGAAAAATAAATTTAGGTTTTCCTCAAAACGTCAAAGTCGCGATTTAAAACGTCAAAATTGGCAACATTTAGACAAAGAACCTGAATCTATTAAGGTCTTGGAAAGAACATGTACCAAGAAGAATGTTTTGCAAACCCTGAAGTTTTAGCTTCAACTGTCATTTTCCTTCATTTTATTAGATCCAGCAAGGCATTTCGAACAACGCGTTTTAGTTATATTTAGGGCATTTTCATTCTATATTGGGCCAATGGACGTAATTTTTGGGTAAAAACGTCCAACGTTTTACTTGAATCCGACATCTGGGCGCAAGTTCCGTCGAATTCTAAACAACCCCTGCCTTTCTATGAGGAGGGAGAGGAGAGATCCAAAGGGCGGAGCGTGCACACATAAATACATGACAAAGTTGAAATATTTCGTCCTCTAAAAGCTTCAAGACAGTCTCCTCTGCATCTTAGATAAGCTATAATTTTAACAGACCTTCGTTGCATCTCAAAAATATCAAAAAGTGAAGAATGGCCACAGATTAATAGACCTCGAAACATCTCTGCAGTTACCATTCCATATCAACTTATGGTCCACCAGAATGTTTGAAAATTTAACAGGCTTTAAGCCAAAACTATTGTTTGCAGATATGTCTTTTAAGGAAAATGTAAGCTGTTCAGATTTAGAAGCATCTAGACATAACTGATTAGCTGTATACGAGTCTTCCGTCACCATCAACGTTTCTTCAATACTTGACCCAAGAATATTACGAATTGACTAATGTTGTGTCATCCCCAAAAAGGATGAATGTTGATACTTCAGTGACACCGAGAAGAACATCCAGGTAAATTATGAAGAAGTTAGGACCTAACATCGAACCATGAGACACATCAAACTTTAAATCTGATGTTTGTAGACGAATTTTTTTTTAAATTTTTTTATATATTTTTATTTCAACAACACACCACAAGGGGTTACAGCCTAAATACTATCGTACCGTGGGTGTCGACAAGGAGGAAAGAGGCAACTTGTTAATTCTAGACTTGAAGGTTCGGGTGAGAAGGAAAAACATGTGCCGGCAAGGAATTCCACAACTTGGAAGTCCTCGAGACAAAAGAGCGGGCATAACAAGATGTTCTATGTCTGGTGACTTGGACAGTAAAAGGGTGCATTCGCTCTGTTCCCCTGGTAGATCTGTTGAGGGTAGCAGGTGGATGAACTATGGAAGAAAGCTCCTCTGAGCAGTGCCCGTGCAGATATCTATAAAGGAGAGAGAGAGGTCACCAACAGCACGTCGCTGGGCAAGGGATGGCAGCCTTTGGGTGAGGGTAGGGTCACCGATGAAACGTATAGCTCTCTTCTGAATGGAGTCCAGGATAGCGAGTGTAGAATCGGCAGCGGCACCCCAGATGTGGGAGCAGTATTCGAGGTTGGGTCTTATTTGTGAAGTATATAAGGTATAGAGATTAGCTGGTGAAAAGTATTTGCAAGCCCGGAAGAGGAAACCTGATTTCTTAGCAGCCGCTCTTGCAATTGATGTGACATTTCGTTCCACAGAAATGCCAACAAGTGAAAAGGACTCATTACTTTGAATAACTTGGTTGTTTATTGTGATGGGTCTAGGGCTGGTGTATCTCTTATGAGAAAGAAAGCAATACTGTGATTTGGTGGGGTTGAATTGTACAAGATTTCTACTTCCCCAGTCTAATATTTTTTGGAGATCCACGGAGACAGAACCCTCCATGAGTCTGCGATCCTCATCTAATTGAGCTAAAGAGACAGGCTTAGAGTATTGCATATTTGAGTGGATGGTGCTGTCGTCCGCGTAACTGTGAACTGGGTTGGATCTGCTAGAGAGGAGGTCATTGATGTGGAGAAGAAACAAAGTAGGGGCTAAAGCTGAACTTTGAGGAACTCCTGCATTAATTGGATACAGTTTAGATGAATGTTATTATGACGAACATACTGAGTGCAATTGGATAGATACGATGCCAGAAGTCTGCAACTTAAAACTTACCAATTATGTGAGACATAGTTGAATGCCTTGTAAGCTCTTAAAGCTGGGTGCACGTATAAACACGTTTCCCAAAACTTTCACTAATTGCCATAATCAGACGCCAGTAGAAACAGAAATTATCTGCCAGTAAACAAATAGTCCCAACCCCGCAAATCACTAGTTTACAAGCGTTTTGCTCATCAACCTTACTTAACTTTATTTTACCAATTTAAGAGCGCTGAATTCAAAAATACCATTAAAATGTATCCACCACGTCCACATGTTTAGATCCAGACAAATTCAATAGACCGTAATGAAGGTGAAGGTTATTGGAGTGTCGTAACTCTGTTAATTTTTATTAGTTTCCGCTATAATAAGCAAATCTTGTTTCTATGGATTCGAATGCCTTATGTATGGTGTTTAGATTGAAATTAAATTCAAATATTAAAATAGTGACCGTGAAAAGTTAACAAGCTCAATTGAAAATTAGTTACGCCGATAAGGAGTTAGAATTAAACTAATCTAACTGTGCGATGCAAACATATAACGCTACCAAATAACGCAAAAGTAATTTTTAGCGAATTTTTTTTAAAAAAATTCGCTTATGGGGAGATCTGTGTATATATATATATATATATATATATATATATATATATATATATATATATATATATATATATATATATATATATATATATCCGACCGATAACTCAAAAAATAATGGACCGATCTTGATAAAATTTGCAGAGTACCTTCCTTTTACAAGTGGCTTGGATAAGTTCGTTAGCCAGGAAAATCTGACCAGGTTTTCCCGGAAAATTTAGTGTTTTCTTTATAAAAAAATTCATATCTCCGGAAATAACAAAGTAAGGGCAACCAAATTTGGTACGCGTGTTTGTATTATAAAGAGTGAACTCTGTACCAAAATTCAAGTCCATAGCTTTAAATACAAAGAAGTTATGGGCAGTTAAAGCAATAAATGTAGGAGTTTTCCTCAAAACGTCAAACTCGCAATATTAAACGTCAAAATTGGCAATGTTTAGGCAAAGAATGTAAAACAAATACCATTTGTAAAAAGAAAATGTTGCAAGAAGAGTGTTCTGCAAACCCTTAAGTTTCAGATTCAACCGTCATTGCCCTTCATTTTACTAAAACGTTTACAGGAAATCCATTTCAAATAGACCCTTTCTCTGGTGCTTTGGCTGTCAGTTTAGTTAAGTTTGGTAGCTGTTTGGATATTTTTTTGTAGGTTTAGTGAAATTTATGGTTTAACGGCCCATAATTTTTTTTAGCTAATTATCGTGGAACAAATTTGTTAATGCATTTTTGCATTTTTTATCGAAATATGATGCGTTTATCTTAAAAAAAATCTGGACGCAGTAAGTGCGTTTTGGTTGCGAATTTTCGGTAAATTTGCAGTTAATCTCCCGAACGCTTTTCAAAACACTGTTTTCCGAAACCTGCCTAGAGCCCCCCCTGGATCCACAAACCCCAAGAAAAATTTGTTGTTCACACTCCCCAAGGAAGTTACGGGACCAGGAGTGAGTAGGGGTGCATAATTTTTTTAGCTAATTTTTTTAGAACAAATTCGTTAATGCATTTTTCCATTTTTTGTCGAAATATGATGCGTTTGCAAGAAAAAAATCTAGACGCAGTAAGTGCGTTTTGGTAGCGAATCGGTAAATTTGCAGTTTAGCTCCCGAACGCTTTTCAAAACACTGTTTTCAGAAACCTGCCTAGAGCCCCCCCTTGATCCACAAACCCCAAGAAAAATTTGTTGTTCACACTCCCCAAGGAAGTTACGGGACCAGGAGTGAGTAGGGGTGCATAATTTTTTTAGCTAATTTTTTTAGAACAAATTCGTTAATGCATTTTTCCATTTTTTGTCGAAATATGATGCGTTTGCAAGAAAAAAATCTAGACGCAGTAAGTGCGTTTTGGTAGCGAATTTTCGATAAATTTGCAGTTTAGCTCCCGAACGCTTTTCAAAAAACTGTTTTCAGAAACCTGCCTAGGCCCCCACCCCTCTGGATCCAAAAACCCCAATAAAAATTTCTTGTTCAGACTCCCCAAGGAAGTTACGGGACCAGGAGTGAGTAGGGGTGTATAATTTTTTTAAACTAATTTTCGTAGAACAAATTCGTTAATGCATTTTTGCATTTTTTATCGAAATATGATGCGTTTGTAAGAAAAAAATCTGGACGCAGTAAGTGCGTTTTGGTAGCAAATTTTCGGTAAATTTGCAGTTTAGCTCCCGAACGTTTTTCAAAAAACTGTTCAGAAACCTGCAGGTGAGGTCCTAGTAATGTCTCTGAAAACAATTTGTTGAAAAGCGTTCGGGCGCTAATCTGCAAATTTACCAAAGTTTCATTAAATCCTTCAAATTTCAATAACTCAATTTGCTATTAACGTAAGCTTTGTTGGATAGAAAACCAACATTTAAGTTTATTTTCGGAAAATTTTTGTATATTTTCAAACCATAAGTAATTTTGATAAAATATAGTACATTGTTTCTACCACATAGGCTATACCGGTAATCAGATTGATGCCTGCTCGCATTTGCTATTAAAAACATTTTTATGGAAAATCACTTCCATAACACATTTGCTGCATCTAGACTTTTGAAAAATGTTTATATATTTTCAAACAATAAATTTGTTTCAATGAAATATGATACATTGTTTCTACTATATAGGCAACCAAGTTTGATGCCTGCTTTCATCAAAGAAAGACATTTGCTATTAAAAATATTTTAAAGAAAATTCGCTACCATAACGCACTTGCTGCGTCCCGAGATTTCGTTTACTTTTGTAGAGGTTATCAAAATCAAGCTGTTAATTTTTCCATGCGTCATTTCCACTTTTATCAATTATTTTTGTTTAATCTGTTATTTAGTTGCCGATATTTTTATTATTGTTGCAAAATATGAACGGTTTTTATTGTACATAACATTGACATTGACCTCGAAATGGTAGTTTTATTGGAAAGTAGACAACACTGGCGGTTATTCTTGATTAGTCAAAATGATCGTCATCCTCGTATTATGCATGCGATCATTATTATGCTTTACTAAGCCTAATTATGCTTTATTATTATTAATTTATACTTTGTTTAATACAAATAAGTGGTAAGTAGTACCGTATTTAACATAAAATAATATACCTAATCAGTTTTGGTGGAAAAGTTTTTTTTTCGGATCTTAAGGTACAACATCCTTTGCCACCTTCTAATATTTGAGTCAAAGCTTTCATTCAACATAAACCCTGATCACTCTAGAGCACTCCACACAAATAAAAATCTGACCATTTACTTCATATTTACGCCAAAACTTATAGTATACTCGTAGTCAAAATCATGTTGTGTGTGTATGTTTTGTTTCTTTAACGTCGGCCTATTTCCGCGACTATGGCCAATCACCAACGCCAGGGAGCAGTTTCACCTCACTATCCTGGAAATTTTGCCGAACCCTTGTCGTTCTGTAAGGAGGGTAGGGATCTTTAACGTGTCCAACATCGCATAGACACGGGACCGACGGCTTTACACCCCCTCCGAAGGGCGGAACGTGCAGACATTCAACTTGCTCAAATACAATGCCAGAACCTCGGTTGATGTTAATTTTACAGTTTGTACTGAAAAAGTGAAAGGGGTACCCCGGGATCGAACCCAGTACCCTTCGGTTCAGAGGCACACGTTCTTACCCCTGAACCACCGAGGTTGTCATCATCTTGTTGTAAATAGTAATAACAGCAATATAGTAATATTAGTGAATTTTCTTTAAAAATGAGCGCTATTTAGCACCCCTGCAACCCGAATCCGAGGTCAGTTTGAGACTTTATATGTTTATATATATATATATATATATATATATATATATATATATATATATATATATATCTAATTTGATGAGTACCATCTTTTCGCAAGTCGCTTGAATAAGTTCGTTAGCCAGGGAAATCGGACTAGTTTTTTCCTGAAAAAATCAGTGATTTCTTTTTATAGCTCCGGAAATAAGAAATCTATGGTAACCAAATTTCGTACACTGGTTTATATCATAAAAATATAGCCATGTACCAAAATTTGGATCCCTACCTTAAAAGGAAAAAAAAGTTATAAGCATTATAGTTTTTCATCTTAAAACGTCAAAAAGCCGCGATTCAAAACGTCAAAATTGACATGTTCTAAATAAATAACTTGAAACTAACATTGCGGGTGATGTAGCAGACATTTTGTGAGAAGTGTCCTTTATAAAGCCCTAAGTTTCAGCTTCACTCATCATTGTCCTTCATTTTACTTAAATATTTCCAGGAAATTTATTTCAAATAGACCCTTTCCCTGATGCTTTGGCTGTCATTTCAACTATAGGGTTATAATACATGTAGAAAAACTTACCTACCCCTTGTTAATCACATTGCGCGCACGAAGCAATGTGAGATTTGGCATAGTTAAAGTTCATGTAAACAAGGAGAGCACAAAGATAAAATGTATGTATAATATGTGTTACATATAAATTAAACATTGCTTTGTTCTAATTAGACGAGCGTCTCGCCACAATAAAAACTTGGATGAGTTTTTTGTCGTTGTAACGAAATAAAAGACCTCCCTGGCGTGCTGTTTACACTCAATCCTCCCAACTGACCTTCGTGACGTCAGTTTGCCCAATCAAAAGCTAAAGGAAGTTAAAAGGGAAAGTACATTATGCTCACATGACCTTGATATATGACAGAGTTGATTTTTCTTCTCCTTTACGTTTTAATTAGGCAAACTGATGTCAACGCAGGTTAGGAAAGTCAGTTGGTAGGATTGTGTGTAAGCAGCACGTCAGGGAGGTCTTTTATTTCGTAAAAACAACAAAAAACTCATCCAAGTGTTTACTGTCGCGAGACGCTCGTCTACTTAGACAGTTGGATTGATTCCCAGTCTCAGGTTTGAGCTATGGTTAATATATTAATGTCAATGTAAAACACATATTACTCTATGGTCGAACACCTCTATGTATACGGATGCGTTCATACATTCATACTGAATATTAAAATTCAGTTTTTCAGTTCCTAAAAAAGTAACTACAAAGTTAATGTAAGTAATTGAACGTTACGTTAGGATTTTAGTGAATTTTCTTTTAAAAAAAATCACTTATAAGGAGATCCCGACTTTTGAGTTTTGAAAAAATTTCTTCAAATGAGCGCAAACTAGAAGATCCCTAGAACCCACATCCTGGGGTCAGTTTCAATTTATATACATATATGTATATATATATATATATATATATATATATATATATATATATATATATATATATATATATGTGTGTGTGTATATCACACCGATAACTCAAAAAATAATGGGCCGATTTTGATAAAATTTTGTGAGTGCCTTTCTTTTGCAAGTGGCTTGGATAAGTTCGTTATCCAGGAAAATCGGCCCAGGTTTTTCTGGAAAATGTTGTGTTTTCTTTCAGAAAAAAATTATATCTCCGGAAATATCAAAGCAAGGGCAACAAAATTTGGTAGGCGTGTTGGTATTACAAATAGTGGTCTACGTACCAAAATTAGGTCTTTAAGTTAAAATATAAAAAGTCACAGGCATTTAAAGAAAAAAAGGTTTTCCTCAAAACGTCAAAGTCGCGATTTGAAACGTCAAAATTTGCAACATTTAGGCAAAAAACCTTAAACAAATACGAATTATCTAAAGAAAATGTCGCAAGCTTGTTCTCCAAACCCTTAAGTTTCAAACGTCATTGTCCCTCATCTTACTAAAATGTTTACAGAAAATGCATTTCAAAGAGACCCTTTCTCTGATGCTTTGGCTGTAGGTTTAGTTAAGCTGATGCTTTGGCTGTAGGTTTAGTTAAGTTGATGCTTTGGTTGTAGGTTTAGTTAAGTTTATGGTTTAACAGTCTATAATTTTAAGCTTATTTTCGTGGAAAAAATTCGGGAATTAGGAGACCGCGACTTTTAATTTTTAAAAGATTTCTTCAAATGAGTGCAAACTAGGCCCTCTAGAATCCATATCCGGGTTTACTTTCAGTTTTTATGTGTTTACATATACAGGGTGACGCATTTTTACGGTAAAGCTCAGTATAATTGTTAGTATACAAGTTACGAGAAAAAACTGTATACATTAATTATAGGGGTCTTAAGCTGCACTTTATAAAAATATTTTGAAAATCACAGGTGATCCATAAGTCGTTGGTGATCCCTACAATATTTTTTTTTCTCGAACACCCTTATGTTATTGCATTTTTGATTTTTTATCGAAGTATGATGCATGTTTGTATGAAAAAAAAAATCGAGACGCTGTAAGTGCGTTTTGGTAGCGAAGTTTTATTAAAACCTTCAAATTTCAATAACTCAATTTGCTATTAACCTAAGGTTTGTTGGCTAGGAAACCAGTTTTCTCGGAAAGATTTAAAGTTTATTTTCGGAAAATTTGTGTAAATTTTCAAACAATAAGTAATTTTGATAAAGTATGGTACATTGTTTCTACTATATAGGCTATACCGGTAACCAGATTGATTCCTGCTTGCATTAGATTGACACCTTTGCTATTAAAAACATTTTAATGAAAATTCACTTCCATAACGCACTTGCTGCGTTCAGACTTTCTTATAAATGTGCTCAATAATTGAGGTATTGAATTTATTCCATTTGGCTGTTCCATACTATGTATGAGATGTATATGCTGTTTTGTTTGAGGAACTTCTTGAGACACTACGGATTATTAAATAAATTACTAAAGATATGTATTTTAAACAAGGCCAATTTTATTTAATTAACTTATGTTTATACTTTAATCTGCACTGCAACGCCACTGGTACAAAATAATATAGTTATTCGATCGTAATTTGGTACATATGTTCTATTATGAAGATTATACTATCTACCGAATTTGACGTCTCCTACTTAAGCATAAGTTTACTTATCGTTATTGAAAATTTTGAATGAAAATTCGCTACCATAACGCACTTGCTCCGTTCAGTGTTCCTAATTTAAAACATGTTTGTTCGAAGATGCAATAGAATTGCGGAAGACTTTGAATAAGGTGTGAGAAATACTTAGTAACGATTTTTTTAAACATCCACGCAAATCGAACCAGGTTATGTCGTTACTTTATTTTATCAAACCCATTTACAAACAACTCTCCTTTAGATGGATATCAAATTGTTACGTTTCATCAACGACCACATGATCTATGTAAAGAAGGACTATTTTGATGTAGCGATAAAAGAAATTACATTGTGAAAATAAAAACAACATAAATTAAACAAAGTTTTATTTTTAAAAGACAAAGGCTACATTAAATCAGATTCACCTTCAGCGGGCAATGATAAGCACTGATACTAGGCGTAACCTTGTTAGATACTGAAAATAAGTTGTCAGGGTCAGGTCTGTTTAACGTCACAATATTTATCAGCACTGATAAGGTTCTGGCTACATATGCAACAAATAAGGCATTTTTATTTAATAATGTATTAGTTTTGGCTTTACGTAATTTATATATGCGATATATACATCCAAAATAATTCCAAGATTAACTGGAGTTAGTTTTAGGTCAATAATTATTGTGATGCAACCTAAAATTTTCGCAATGTCTGTTGTATGATGGCTTTAACTTTTAAATGGTTTAAGCCATATTCCTGATTATTTATTTTATGTCGCAAATATAAGTCTGGACGCAGTAAGTGGGTTATGGTAGCGAATTTTCGTAGAAATGATCTAGGTAATTTTTTTACATAATTTATTTATACAGGGTGATTCAAATTCGAGCTCCATCTTAGGGATGTTGCTTATTATCGAAGATAGATCTTAGGCTTAGAATCGGAAAGGTTGCTAAATTTTGTGCTATTTAATATGCCGCAGAGCAAATCAATTTCCTGCTACTGTGGTTTAAGAAATTGTAAAAATTTCGAGACGCAGCAAATGCGTTATAATAGTGAATTTTAATTTAGTTAATACCCTTTTTGTGTACAGGCGTACACATTTTTACTCTTATTTCTGAATCGGAAACATTTATTTCTCTTAAATATCGTTGTAGCCAGAGGCGTGTAATTTCGACAGGGTCGTATTGTAATATATTTTGCTGTTCATTAGCTTTTAGTGAATTTTCGTAGAAAAAATTCACTAATGGGTAGATCCCGACTTTTGAATTTTGAAAAAATTTTTGCAAATGAGCGCGAGCTAGGACCTCTAGAACCCATATCGGGGGTTAGTTTCAATTTTTATATGTTATATATATATATATATATATATATATATATATATATATATATATATATATATATATATATATATATATATATATATATATATATATATATATATATATGTATCATACCGATAACTCAAAAAATAATGGGCCGATTTTGATAAAATTTGGCATGTACGTTTCTTTTGTAAATAGCTTGGATAAGTTCGTTACTCAGGAAAATCGGACGAGGTTTTCCGGGAAAATTTTGAGTTTTCATTCGAAAAAAATTCTTATCTCAAAAAGTAATAAGCCGATTTTAATAAAATTTGGCATGTTCCTTGCCTTTGTAAATGGCCTTGACAAGTTTGTTAGCCAGGAAAATCGTACGAGGTTTTCCGGGAAAATTTTGAGTTTTCATTCAAAAAAATTTTTTATCTCAAAGAATAATTGGCCGATTTTGATAAAATTTGGCATGTACCTTCCTTTTGTAAATGTCTTTGATAAGTTCGTTAATCAGAAAAATCGGACGAGGTTTTCCGGAAAAATTTTGGTTGTCATTTGAAAAAAAAATTTATCTTAAAAAATAAAAATTCTATGATAACCCAATTTGGTAGGTAGGTTTACGATATAAAAAGTAAACTATACACCAAAATTTAGATTTCTATGTTAGAAGAAAAAAAGTTATAATAAAATATTTTGTGCCAGATCATTTTTATGAAAATTCACTACCATAACGCACTTGCTGCGTCTTCGACTTTTTATTTTCAAGTAAATACCCTTTTGTGTACAGGCGTACACATTTTTACTCTTATTTCTGAATCGAAAACATTTATTTATCTTAAATATCGTTGTAGCCAGAGGCGTGTAATTTCGACAGGGTCGCATTGTAACATATTTTGCTGTTCATTAGCTTTTTATTTTCAAGCAAATACCCTTTTGTGTACAGGCGTACACATTTTTACTCTTATTTCTGAATCGGAAACATTTATTTCTCTTAAATATCGTTGTAGCCAGAGGCGTGTAATTTCGACAGGGTCGTATTGTAACATATTTTGCTGTTCATTAGCTTTTTATTTTCAAGCAAATACCCTTTTGTGTACAGGCGTACACATTTCTACTCTTATTTCTGAATCGGAAACATTTATTTCTCTTAAATATCGTTGTAGCCAGAGGCGTGTAATTTCGACAGGGTCGTATTGTAACATATTTTGCTGTTCATTAGCTTTTTATTTTCAAGCAAATACCCTTTTGTGTACAGGCGTACACATTTTTGCTGTTATTTCTGAATCGAAAACATTTATTTCTCTTAAATATCGTT
Source organism: Tillus elongatus (assembly GCA_964006375.1). Lineage (NCBI taxonomy): Eukaryota > Metazoa > Arthropoda > Insecta > Coleoptera > Cleridae > Tillus > Tillus elongatus. Next base: position 171,028,591 of record OZ023266.1, read on the forward strand.
GTAGCCAGAGGCGTGTAATTTCGACAGGGTCGCATTTCAACATTTGTTGTTCATTTACTTTTCTATTTTAAAGCAACCGCTCTATTTTATCATACGCCATGCCGTACACCGTGGATAGAGCAGTTTTAATTGCAAAGCAAACATTATATCGCCTGAAATCCACATTAGAAGTGGCTAAACAAGCCATTGAAAAGCCAGTTGCATGCGCTAAAATTCGCTGCGGCTCAGCAGTTTTCCTTAACACTTTTTGGCGAATTCACGTGTGTGAAAACAGATACTTTGTTGGGTGATTCCGAGATGGACAATTTTGAGTCTTTGTGTGTATTGATGACGCAATGCACGAGATTAACGCATTCCACATGCAGTTATCTCAACCTGCAAATATTGTCGGTCAATCTTCTGGGTGAGATTATGTTTCTAGAGAACACGCGGTCCAAGTGGCTAAGCCACCCACGTTGGCGCCTGAAGTTCTGCCAGTTCGTTCGCCATCGAGAGCTACACCCATGTATCATTTGTTATCTCAAGTTCCCAATATTGTCGGTCAATCTTCTGGGCGAGATGATGTTTCTAGAGAACAAGCGGTCCAAGTGGGTAAGCCACCCACGTTGGCGCCTGAAGTTCTGCCAGTTCGTTCGCCATCGAGAGCTACACCCATGTATCATTTGTTATCTCAACTTCCCAATATTGTCGGTCAATCTTCTGGGCGAGATGATGTTTCTAGAGAACAATCGGTCCAAGTGGGTAAGCCACCCACGTTGGCGCCTGAAGTTCTGCCAGTTCGTTCGCCATCGAGAGCTACACCCATGTATCATTTGTTATCTCAACTTCCCAATATTGTCGGTCAATCTTCTGGGTGAGATGATGTTTCTAGAGAACACGCGGTCCAAGTGGGTAAGCCACCCACGTTGGCGCCTGAAGTTCTGCCAGTTCGTTCGCCATCGAGAGCTACACCCATGTATCATTTGTTATCTCAACTTCCCAATATTGTCGGTCAATCTTCTGGGCGAGATGATGTTTCTAGAGAACAATCGGTCCAAGTGGGTAAGCCACCCACGTTGGCGCCTGAAGTTCTGCCAGTTCGTTCGCCATCGAGAGCTACACCCATGTATCATTTGTTATCTCAACTTCCCAATATTGTCGGTCAATCTTCTGGGCGAGATGATGTTTCTAGAGAACAATCGGTCCAAGTGGGTAAGCCACCCACGTTGGCGCCTGAAGTTCTGCCAGTTCGTTCGCCATCGAGAGCTACACCCATGTATCATTTGTTATCTCAACTTCCCAATATTGTCGGTCAATCTTCTGGGTGAGATGATGTTTCTAGAGAACACGCGGTCCAAGTGGGTAAGCCACCCACGTTGGCGCCTGAAGTTCTGCCAGTTCGTTCGCCATCGAGAGCTACACCCATGTATCATTTGTTATCTCAACTTCCCAATATTGTCGGTCAATCTTCTGGGCGAGATGATGTTTCTAGAGAACAATCGGTCCAAGTGGGTAAGCCACCCACGTTGGCGCCTGAAGTTCTGCCAGTTCGTTCGCCATCGAGAGCTACACCCATGTATCATTTGTTATCTCAACTTCCCAATATTGTCGGTCAATCTTCTGGGTGAGATGATGTTTCTAGAGAACACACGGTCCAAGTGGGTAAGCCACCCACGTTGGCGCCTGAAGTTCTGCCAGTTCGTTCGCCATCGAGAGCTACACCCATGTATCATTTGTTATCTCAACTTCCCAATATTGTCGGTCAATCTTCTGGGTGAGATGATGTTTCTAGAGAACACGCGGTCCAAGTGGGTAAGCCACCCACGTTGGCGCCTGAAGTTCTGCCAGTTCGTTCGCCATCGAGAGCTACACCCATGTATCATTTGTTATCTCAACTTCCCAATATTGTCGGTCAATCTTCTGGGCGAGATGATGTTTCTAGAGAACACGCGGTCCAAGTGGGTAAGCCACCCACGTTGGCGCCTGAAGTTCTGCCAGTTCGTTCGCCATCGAGAGCTAAACCCATGTATCATTTGTTATCTCAACTTCCCAATATTGTCGGTCAATCTTCTGGGCGAGATGATGTTTCTAGAGAACAAGCGGTCCAAGTGGGTAATCCACCCACGTTGGCGCCAGAAGTTCTGCGAGCTCCACCCATAATCGGTCTTATATTGTCAGGCTACCAAAAATTAATTTACCCGTTTACAACTGTGATTTAGGCACTTGGGCTAACTGGTGTCCACTTTTAAAAGTTCCCCTTTCTTCTGGTAACTATAACATTGGGTCCTACTTCTTAGTAGGAACTTCTTGCTGGAATGTCGGTTTAGACATGTTTTCATTGAAGTTCACACCTAGCATTTCGCAGTGTTCTAAAGGCTATATTTTAGCGGAGGTGGCTCGCATCTACGACCCTCTAGATTTCCCATGTCACGTCATTTAATACCTTTATTCAGCGACTATGGCTATGGGGCATTTATTGGGAGCATCCAGCCCCCGTCGAACTTAACCTGCAACGGCTTAAATCCCAGGCACCGATGATATACCTATCTTATGTCGATCTGTCTCGTATCATTTTGCATTCATTAATGAGGTCGTATGAACTTCGTACATCCGAACTGTAGATTCTTAAGGGAAACTCTTAGTTAATTTTCTTATGGCAGAGTCGAAAGTCGCTCCTGCCAAGCGCCTATCAATTGTTATCATTATCAAAACTTTCTCCCATACTTGACAAAATGTTCAGTTTGTAACGTTTGTCACCTGAAATCGAGCGCTTATTCGGTAGAAATTGTCTACTGATACGCAGAAAAGGACTGTACAGGGTGAGCAAAACTCGATGTCCCAGTTCTATTGTAAGAAAAAGAAAGGCGATAGAAAAAATCTGAAAAGAGGTTCTTAAATGCGATTGAGTAAGGTCCATTTTAAACCAAATTTTCATATTTTTGGATATTTGGAAACTGAAGTAATGACGTCTCGAATTTTTTTCCCAGAAACATACCTATATTTTGGCATATCTAAAAAGAATTATTTTTATGGACAAACTATGTAAAGAAAAAAATGCTATCTTTTTCCGTTAAAAAGTTATTTAATAATTTAACATTATAAAATGCATTGTATGTTACTACTTTAACCACAGCAATAAACAAAGTATGTAGGCAATCATTGCAACAACTTTTCAATGTGACCACCTCCTACTTCTAAACACTTAGCCAATCTCCGCCCTACTTCTCGCACTGAAGCCTTATGAAACAGTTTTCTAGATAGTTCATCGCAATCATTTCTGATTTTTTCTTTTAAATGTTCCAAGTTAACAACAGATGGTGTTCTGTAAACTTTATTTTTCTAAGCTGCCCACAAGAAGAATTCTAGTGGGGTCACGTCCGATGATTTAGGCGGCCACTGTATCGGTCCATTTATACCTATCTATTTTTCTCCGTAAGTTTTATTTAAACATTTTTGGACAATTTTTGCTTAATGCGGTGGAGCTCCGTCATGTTGGAAACACATTTTGCTCGCAGCTGTAATGGCAGATTTTCAAGAAACACAGGAGGTTGTTCTTGGAGAAATTCCAAATATCGATCACTATGTAAAATTCCTTCGTAAAAATACGGACCAATCAAATGCCTCTTAATACCACACCAAACGTTAATTCCGAAGTGTCCTTGATTTTCAATCGGATTGACAAAATGTGGATTTTCAGTAGCCCAAATATGTTCATTTTAGTGAATTTTCGTAGAAAAAATTCACTAATGGGGAGATCCCGACTTTTGAATTTTGAAAAAATTTTTGCAAATGAGCGCGAACTAGGACCCCTAGAACCCATATCCGGGGTCAGTTTCAATTTTTATATGTTTATATATATATATATATATATATATATATATATATATATATATATATATATATATATATATATATATATATATATATATATATATATATATATATATATATATATATATATATATATATATATATAATATATATATGTATCACACCGATAACTCAAAAAATAATGGGCCGATTTTGATAAAATTTGGCATGTACCTTTCTTTTGTTAATAGCTTGGATAAGTTCGTTAGTCAGGAAAATCGGACGAGGTTTTCCGGGAAAATTTTGAGTTTTCATTCGAAAAAAATTCATATCTCAAAAAGTAATAAGCCGATTTTAATAAAATTTGGCATGTACCTTCCTTTTGTAAATGGCTTTGACATGTTTGTTAGTCAGGAAAATCAGACGAGGTTTTCCGGGAAAATGTTGAGTTTTCATTCGAAAAAAATTCATATCTCAAAAAGTAATAAGCCGATTTTAATAATATTTACCATGTACCTTTCTTTTGTTAATAGCTTGGATAAGTTCGTTAGTCAGGAAAATTGGACAAGGTTTTCCGGGAAAATTTTGAGTTTTCATTCGAAAAAAATTCATATCTCAAAAAGTAATAAGCCGATTTTAATCAAATTTGGCACATACCTTCCTTTTGTAAATGGCTTTGACATGTTTGTTAGTCAAAAAAATCGGATGAGGTTTTCCGGGAAAATTTTGAGTTTTCATTTGAAAAAAATTCATATCTCAAAAAGTAATAAGCCGATTTTAATAAAATTTGGCATGTACCTTCCCTTTGTAAATAGCTTTGACAAGTTCGTTATTTAGAAAAATTGGACGAGGTTTTCCGGGAAAATTTTGAGTTTTCATTTGAAAAAAATTTTTATCTTAAAAAATATAAAATCTATGATAACCAAATTTGGTAGGTAGGTTTACGATATAAAAAGTAAACTATACACCAAAATTTAGATTTCTATGTTACAAGAAAAAAAAGTTATAATAAAATATTTTGTGCCAGATCATTTCTATGAAAATTCACTACCATAACGCACTTGCTGCGTCCAGACTTTTTCTATTGGGCTTACCGTTACTAACAAAATGGCTTTCGTCCGTCCACAACACATGTTGAAAAAAAAACGATTGTCATTGATCGAGTTTACCATCACTTGGGCAATATAATTAATTCTTCGTTGTTGATGCTCATCTGACAAGTGTTCTAAGTTATGAAGTTTATAATCGTGATAGCCATTTTCTTTCAAAATTTTTCGTACCGAACTATATTTTAAATTCAACTCACGAAAGGCTTGCCGAATCGAGTTCCTTGAATGGTTTTCAAAATACTGCAAAACAGTGGCAAGAGTATTGTCAGAATTGACCCTTCTAGCAAGTTTTCTTCCCTTTTGAGAAGAAAATGCCTCGTTATTTGCACGTAAATTGCGTTCTAATCTTGCAAATATTTTAAAGCTTGGAATAACACGTTCGGGGTATATCTGGACGTATAACTTAAATGCTCTTCTAGGATTCTTTTGAGATTCAACATACACTAATAATATATCGACTTTTTCGTTGTGCGTAAACATTTTTCAAAGTGAAATGACAACAAAACAATATATGTAAACCATTAGTTTAATTATTGACAGATAAAACGTTGCTACGACAAATAAAACTTTGTTATTTGTTTCCAAAGGCTTCTTGTTTATATCGTGATGGTTGCGCGAATTTGTTGTTATACTTTTTTCTACAAATTTGATTATAACTTTTTAACTGAAAAATATAGCAATTTTTCTTCTTTACATAATGTGTCTAGAAAAAATAGTTCTTTTTAAATGTGCCAAAATATAGGTATGTTTCTGGAAAAAAAATTCGATGACGTCATTACTTCAGTTTCCAAATATCCAAAAATATGCAAATTTGGCTTAAATTGGACCTTACTCAATCCCATTTAAGAACCTCTTTTCAGATTTTTTCTATCGTTTTTCCCTTTAGTGAATTTTCGTAGGAAAAATTCACTAATGGTGAGATCCCGACATTTGAATTTTGAAATTTTTTTTACAAATGAGCGCGAACTATGACGCGACATAGTTCGCGCTCATTTGTAAAAAAATTTCAACATACATATATGTATCACACCGATAACTCAAAAAATAATGGGCCGATTTTGATAAACTTTGGCAGGTTCCTTCCTTTTGTAAATGGCTTGGATATGTTCGTTAATCAGGAAAATCGGACGAGGTTTTCCTGGAAAATTTTGAGTTTTCATCCCAAAAAAAAAAAATTATCTCAAAATAATAAATCTATGATAACCAAATTTGGTAGGTAGGTTTAGGATATAAACAGTAAACTATACACCAAAATTTAGATTTCTATGTTACAAGAAAAAAAAGTTATAATAAAATATTCTGTGCCAGATCTTTTCTATGAAAATTCACTACCATAACGCACTTCCTGCGTTCAGGCTTTTTCTTACAATAGAGCAGAGACATCAAGTTTCGCTCGTCCTGTACAAACGTTGAACCCGCGTACAGCAAAGTTGAAGGCAACCAAAACAAAAACAAACGACAGTGATAACTATCTCAGTAATACACACACACATGCACATACAAGCAGATTATAAGTATGTGCTAACAATAGTGTAAAATATGAAAATAATAACATTAGTTATCGTTTGTTATAGTGTCAACGTTTCTAGTGAACTAGATCGTTACAGAGATCAGCACTTGCTCCACGGTCGCAGCGAAAAAGGCAACAACCCGAGGAGTAGGTCATTTGCCTCTTGATAGTTTGCTTGCTCGTTCTGTATATTATGAGTGCATGTCTCTTTATGAACTAACACAAGCAATTATGCAGTTTTTTCTTGGTTGAAATAGAGAATACTTAATGACATTTTACAAGTCTCTTTTACCGCAAGTCATTGCTGCTTATTAGTGGAATAACGTTTGTTTAACTTGATGGTAAGACAATGTTACATTTCACAATAACATTCTCCCCACTACAAGAAAGTGACAATAATAGGAATCATTCAGTGCTCTCACGATGTTGATGTATGAATGATACTAAATTCTTTGCGAATATTAGCGACTGTGCATAAATGTACCTTTGGAACGGTTGTTTCCATACGTTCTTCGATAGCTCCAATTGATTACGTGTAATTGGACGGTTGCATGTACATCAGGGGTTAGATAGTAAAGAAAACATTAACGCGAGTTAAGTAAATTAATTTATTGCACAATGGGCAAAGTTACACAGACAATAAAAAATAGAAGGAGTGTAATACAAACAAAATACCTTTTCTTGCCTGGGATGTCGATGATGGGCAGCTCGATGTCTTTCGGGAACCTACTTTCTTCACAGAGTAAATGACTTGTTGCACATATGGAGAATAAGGAACAACTTCATTCTCTAATACCCGCAGGTTGTAGCATTTAAATGGGAACGAGGCGCCGCGTCGCCATATGGTCCACGCGGTTTCCAACACTTTTCAGAAGGTCTGTCTGCGCCCAATGCCCAGGGGACAATGAAAGACTCGAACTGATTAGTGTGAACTGTAGAACGATCACCGATGAAATGGGACTCTTGCAGCGTTCTTGATTTCGAAGTCTCGATGTGCTTCTGGGTTGAGAAGGGGTAGGCGGCCTCTCTAGCCAATCAGACTGCCGTACTAAAACGTAAATCTCCAGGGTGACATCTTCGGGTTGACCATAATTGATTGACGTGCCCGGGGTGACCAGCTGTATTTTGGTGTCCATAGTCGGCACGTGCGTGTGGCAAAAAGGAGTCGAAAATATTGACGGAACAACCTTTTTTCTAAAAAACACCCAATATATCAGTAAATACAGGTTTTAGGTATGGGGAATACTTCATGAAATTGAAATAACGTTGGTTGATGTATCGAAATTGACTTAAATATACAGGACGTTCCATTTGAATTTATCGAGAAAACTTGACTCCAATGTTTTTACTCACTGTTTTCAAGGAATTCTTTCTGTATTCATTGAAGTTGAAAGAAGAACACCTCTTCAGATTTTTGACATGATAGAGTGTTGCATTCTCACATATTGATGAAGATACAGACCGTCAAATGTGCCTCTGATGTTTTAGGCAAGTGGCCATAACTTTTGAATGACTCTGTATAGACCTCCAACAACTATACACCGGATGAATCAGCAAAGCAAGAATTCATAAATGAAACAATGTACAGGAGTACCATTTAAAAAAAGTGAAGTTTGGGATGTATTTAATTATGAAACACCCTGTATATGTAAACATAATTTAGTTTATAACTAACGTTAGTACCTGCAACATTTGTTGAGGAGAGATCTGAGGCCTGGGTTTGAACACACTGAGACTTCAGAGTCGATCTCCAGCGAGATTAGGGAAGTAGGTAGATTGAGGTCCCGTAATCGAGCTACAACAACCCAACCCACCTTGGTCCACTGCTCTAAGAAGTAGGCAGATTATGGCCTTAGAGTGTCCTTACATATTTCCTTTACTTCTTGAAAATGGCTCCAAAACAGGAGCCGAAACGTCGAGTTTTAATGAATTCTGGACATCTCATACATATATATACATATATATATATATATATATATATATATATATATATATATATATATATATATATATATATATATATATATATATATATATATATATATATGTGTATATGTATGTATGTATGTATCACACCGATCATTCAAAAAATAATGGACGGTTTTTGATTAAATTTGGTGAATACCTTCCCTTTGCAAGTGGCTTGGATAAGTTCGTTAACCAGGAAAATAGGCCCAGGTATTCCCGGAAAATTTTATGTTTTCTTTCGAAAAAAAATTATATCTCCGAAAATAACACAGAAAGGGAAACCAACTTTGGTACGTGGATTTATATCGCCACAAGTATATTACCTACCGAAATTTAGCCCTGTAGGTAAAAGGCAAAAAGTTATAGGCATTTAACGGTAAGTACATTGGGGTTTTCCTCAAAATGTCAAGCTCGCGATTTAAAACGTCAAATTTGGCAACATTTGGGCAAAGAAGCTGAAACTAATACGCGCTATAAAAAGAAAATGTCTCAAGAAGAATATTTTACAAACCATGAAGTCTTGGCTTTAACTGTCATTTTACGAAAATACAGAAACTTCATTTCAAATAAACCCTTTCTTTGATGCTTTGGCAGTAGTCTTAGCTATAGAGTTTATCATTTAATGGTATATAATTTTTGTCGAATTTTCGTAAAAAATTAATAAAGTTCAATATATCCGTTTTAAAACAAGATATGAAAAAAATTGTATACATTAATTATAAGGTGTCTTGGGCTACATTTTAAAAAATTATTTCTACAATCACAGGCTTGTCCATAAGTCATTGGTGATAGAAATGTTCTTTTTTTTTAGTTGAGCACGCGTTATGTTATTGCATTTTTGCATTTTCCATCGAAATACAATGCATGCTTGCAAGAAAAGAAATTCGGGACGCAGCAAGTACGTTATGTTAGCGAATTTTTATTAATGCTTCAAATTTGAATAGCTCAATTTGCTATTAACCTATAAGGTTGACCAAGAAACGAGTTTTTTCGGGAACACTTTCGGAAATTTTTGTACATTTTCACACAATAAAGTTATTTTGATGAAACATGGCACACTGTTTTTACTATATATGTTATACTGGTAACCAAATTTTATGCCTGCTTTCTTTAAAAAAGCACACATTTGCTATTAAAAACATTTAAATGAAAATTCACTACCATAACGCACTTGCTGCGTCCAGACATTTTCCACATTGTTATGTAGGCTTTGTATATTAGAGATATTAAAAATATTTATTGTAACATAACAAGTATTTTTCTTTCCTGGTTTTAACGATCACAACAATATAACATATCAATAACATATTAACAACCGTCATTTCTCTCAGGTACAACCTAAACAAACGAACGTTGGTCACAGATCCCTTCATCAACTGTCAGTTCAAAGCCGCCCATGACCGTGAACTGATTTAAACGGTGCGACCATATAAATGAGCATTTTGTTATGTTTACAATTTCATAATGAGACATTCTCCCTCCCATATCCTGTCGCTGTCTTCCTCTTCCTTAAATTAAACCTTGTAAATTTATAAATACGCTCCTGTTACACTTAAAATATGCAGTTGTTTTATCAGGGAGCGTGCGAGGGCGTGTATCACCTTCAGCACGTGCAACTAACTAAACTGTAACACACCTTGCCTAGCCGAGGGTGCACCGGGAATCGTTGCTCCTACCTATTTAACCCCTCGTAACTGTCTGCCATGTGTACCAGCTGTCTGGCTTGCATAGTATTATATATATATATATATATATATATATATATATATATATATATATATATATATATATATATATATATATATATATATATATATATATATATATATACAGGCTGTTTAAAAAAACATGCACCATCGCTCGTGGGGCAATTCTTTACTAAAAAATAAGAAAAAAAGTTTCTGTGAACATGGGCCCGGAAACGCATAGTTTCCAATATACAGGGAGTTGAATTTTAATTTATTTTTTTAATTTTTTATAAATAATTTCAAAACCACTGGATTGATTTTTATGAAACTTGGAACTTGAAAGTGTATTATGAAAGTGCATATTTTCAAGTGAAAATCTGCTTACAACTGCGTCAGTGGCGTGCGTACGGGGTAACTGTAAAAATTCATTTGGGGAAAAAATATGTTCGCCACTGTCTTTTTCCAATTTTGATACATCAGTTATGAAGCTTATTACATAAGCCACAAAAGCCACCTCTTGGTATTTTTTCGTTCAGGGTATCCCCTAGGAGATATGATTAATTTTATAAAAAGGGGCAAAGTACCGATTAGTCGGCGTAATAGTAACAATAATAATAATATATGTTTACTGCAACCATAAGAATATGAAAAACAAAACATACAGTAAACATTACAGCAACAAACGTGCAAATAACTAACCTACGTAAAACTTATTGGTGATAAACATTGAAATGAATATTACAAACATTGATAAAAAATGATAAATAAAAAATAAAAATAAAAAAAGTAATCGTAAAGACACCATGATTTTTCCAAACTCTTGTTTTTTGTACATTACTCAATTGACTTTAATAACAAAGCTAAAGAAAATGTTGAAAGTGACCACCATTAGCGTCGTTACAATTATTTAACCTTCTGCGCAAAGATCTTCTTACTCTTCTGCAAATATTTTGATCTTCTCTAATGCTGTCAAATGCATATTCTATTCTTCCCAACAATTCTTCTCGTGTATTTACTGGTGTTTTATACACTATTTCTTTTAAACGACCACACAAATAAAAATCGAGAGGATTCAGGTCCGGAGATCGAGGTGGCCATGACACCGGACCTCCACGACCAATCCATCGGTAACCGTATGTGTTGGCTAAATATGTTCTTACAACTGCTGCAAAATGTGCGGGCGCACCATCATGCTGGAACGACATTGTACCATTTCTCATAAAAAGCGGTAGTAACAACGGCAAATCATTTTGTAAAAAGTTTAAATATGATTAATGGTCAATACGATTCGGTAGAACAACAGGACCAATTATGTGATTTTCAATAATAGCAGCCCAAATATTGATGGAAAATTGATACTGCGAATTTGCAACTCTTAGAGAGTGTGGGTTTTCATCGGCCCATGTATGTAAATTGTGAAAATTTACGATACCTTTTCGCGTAAATGACGCCTCATCAGTAAATAGTACACGTTTAGAAAAATGTTGGTCGTGCCTAAGTTTGTTTAAGAACCACTGACAAAACATTACCCTTGGTTGAAAGTCTCTGGGTAGAAGTTCCTGGACACGTGTAAAATGATAGGGATATAAACTTTGATCCTTCAGAGTTCTGTGAACTGATGATACTGAAATATTACCCAGTTCGGTGGCAATAATTCTCGTACTTGTACTAGGATCACGTTCAACTCTATTTAATATTGCCTCTTCAACTCGTACAGTTCGGCGGTATCTTCTGCGTCCAGAGTCAGCTTTTAAAGGTTTTAAAGAACCAGTTTCTCTCAAATGTCTTACAATACGTGGGAAAATCTTTTTGTCAGGAATTCTTCTTTGCGGATAAGTTTCCTGATTAACTCGCATAGCTTGTCTAGCATTTTGATTTGTTTGTCCATAAATTAACAGCATATCAGTCAAATCCGCTGAAGTGTACTTAATGAAAACCATCTTGAGAGGAGGAAATAATATTAATGAGCAGCTCAGTATCAACAAATAACTAAAAACGAAAATACTGCACCGTATCAAAATTTAAAGAATAGCACGAAAACTCTTTTGACGCCTACAAAGGACTTCAAAATTGTAGAATTTAGAGAACTGTCAAAAATTATAGTTTCATGGCACTTTACGATTACTGTTTTCATTACTCCAACGAATCTGTATTTTGCCCCTTTTTATAAAATTAATCATATCTCCTAGGGGATACCCTGAACGAAAAAATACCAAGAGGCAGCTTTTGTGGCTTATGTAATAAGCTGCATAACTGATGTATCAAAATTGGAAAAAGACAGTGGCGCACATATTTTTTCCCCAAATGGATTTTTACAGTTACCCCGTACGCACGCCACTGACGCAGTTGTAAGCAGATTTTCACTTGAAAATATGCACTTTCATAATACACATTTAAGTTCCAAGTTTCATTAAAATCAATCCAGTGGTTTTGAAATTATTTATAAAAAATTAAAAAAAAAATTAAAATTCAACTCCCTGTATATTGGAAACTATGCGTTTCCGGGCCCATGTGCACATGAACTTTTTTTCTTATTTTTTAGTAAGGAATTGCCCCACGAGCGATGGTGCATGTTTTTTTAAACAGCCTGTGTGTATATATATATATATATATATATATATATATATATATATATATATATATATATATATTGCTATGATTAGCAATATTATTACTAGAACTTGACCATAGGTCAGCAGTAAATACGATACTTACAGTTTACACGTGACGTATATGGTTTTCTTTTGTAAGTTGTATCCATATCAATATTACTCGACAATTTATCCACACTAAAACATAAATAAAAGTTCGGGACGCCGCAAGTGCGTTATGGTAGTGAGTTTTTATTAAATGCTTCAAACTTGAATAACTCAATTTTCTATAAACTTAAAAAGTTTAATTTTGGTATGTAGTAAGGTCTTTCCTAAGGTTAGATATCCACCGAATTTCATTAAAATAACTTGTAATATTCGAAAAAAAAATTTTTTTTCGAAAGAACATTTAAAATTTGAATATCTCAATTTTCTATAAACTTAGAAAGTTGAATTTTGGTATGTAGCAAGATTTCTCCCAAAGCAACATATAAAGTAAATTTTATTAAAACAGCTTTGTTATTTTAGGAGATAAACTTTTTTTTTTCGAAAGAAAACTCAAAATTTTCCCGGAAAACCCTGTCCGATTTTCCTGGCTAACGAACTCATCCAAGCCATTAATAAAAGAAAGGCACTTGCCGAGTTTTATCGAAATCGGTTAATTATACATATAAAAACTGAAACTGACCCCGGGTATAGGTTCTAGGGGTCCTAGTTCGCGCTCATTTGAAAAAAAATTGCAAAATCTCACCATCGATACCTCTCTATTAGTGAATTTTTTAAAATAAAAATACACTAAAAAGACATTAATAACCAAACATATTCTTTATTATTGTTATTAAGTGCTGGTTAGGTAAGCAATGATAGCTAGAAAAGCCATGGTTCATTAAAATAAACAATAATAACAATTTTTGATTTTATAACCTAAACAATTTGGAATAATATCTCAGTAAAGAGGTTAATCAAGCCACATATCTAAATGTATATGTGTAGCTTAATTTTTTAAACATGTCATTTAAAACCAAAGAATTATGCTCAAAAGATATTTACCTACACATAACTTAAAATAAGATATATTGAAAAACACTCTGTATATTATATAAGAAAGTGTATTTTTAAAACCCAAAAGACAAAAGTGATGTTGAGAGACTTGAAATCAAGATTCGAACATTTAAAAGTGTTTTCGTTTTTAAATTTAGTTTTATGTTATAACTAGAATTAGTGAGGTTATGCAAATGTCATTCTAATAAAATAGGCATTTAATTAATTTTTATAAGATTTGAACTTAGCGGGCTTTTAGAATATACATACCTGTCAAAAGGTGAGATAATAATTTTCAAGAAAGCTTGCTGTGATAGTACAGGAAACAGGGTTCGAGATTAATTTTCGACGATGTACGATTTCCGCTAAAATAAAAAGGTTGTTGTTTGGTACGACGCGAGATGCAAGCGTCATATACCCTTCCAGAATGAATTTCAACATTAATACCATTTTTGTGTGTAAACAATAACCATTTGTTCCTATAAGCAACAGAAGAAATACATTGAAAGATCCAACCAAAGAAAATCACCCAATGAATAATAATAATATAATGGTAAATCAAGTCAGTTTCAAGTTTTATATATATATATATATATATATATATATATATATATATATATATATATATATATATATATATATATATATATATATATATATATATATATATGTTCGGAAAAATTTCCGCGGTCTTTAATGTGAGACATACTTGGTCCTCGGGTTGAACCGCGTCCAGAATTTATTAAAACTCATTTCGACTCCTGTTTTTGGAGCCATTTTCAAGAGGTAAAGGAAATATGTAAGGACACTTTAAGGTCTCAATCTGCTGACTGCTTAGAGAGGTGAACAAAGGTGGGTTGGGTTGTTGTAGCTCGATTGCGGGGCCTCAATCTGCCTACTCCAAAAAATCTCGCTGGAGATCGTCTCTGAAGTCCTTGTTGTCCTGATCCTTCATTTTACTAAAATATTTCCAGAAAATTCATTTCAAATAAATCTTTTGTCTGATGCTTTAGCAGTAGTTTTAGTTAAGTTACGGTTTAACGGTCTATAATTGGCATTTTTGCATTTTTTAACAAAATATGATGCATGTTTGTAAGAAAAAAAGTCGCAATAAATGCGTTTTGGTAGCGAATTTTCATTAAATGCTTCAAATTTCAATAACTCAATTTGTTATTAACCTAAGGTTTGTTGGCTAGGGAACCAGTTTTCTCGGAAACATTGAAAGTGTATTTTCGGAAGATTTTTGTACATTTTCAAACAATAAGTAATTTTGATAAATATGGTACATTGTTTCTACTATATAGGTTATACCGATAACTAGATTGATGCCTGCTTGCATTGTCGTTACGTCATTTGGTTTAACTGCGGCGACACGGGGTCCGCCATCCGTCGCATCGGGTGGATCATTTTTTTGTTTTGATTTGTTTTCTTCTTCATTAAATATCTCGCACCCGTCGCAACTTTCACATGTCGGATACAAGGAGACCGTACATCGTTTACTTTTTCTTGGGTGAAGCAGCCGCCTTCTTCTTGGCCGTCTTCGGTTTGGGTGCCTTCGGTTTATTTGTGGGACCGGCTTTGGCTTTTTTCTCCTTGGACGGCGACTTGAGTTTGGCTGCGGCGGAGGCGGGCTTCTTTCTGGCACCGGCGCCGACCGGTTTCTTCGCCTTGGGGCTGCAAGGAGCCTTTTTTGGTTTCGTCGCGGGTTTCTTGGCTGCCGCCGCCGCTTTCGGTTTATCCCCGGCGACGGCTCTCTTCACCTTCTTGGCGGCCGGTTTCTTGTCGTCGCCTCCCACCTGGACGGATCCCGAAGCCAGTCTGAAGGGACCGGACGCTCCCTTGCCCTTCGTCTGTACCAGAGAGCCGGAGGCGACGGCCGATTTCAAGTATTTCCTGATGAACGGCGCCAGCTTATCGGCGTCCACCTTGTAGTTGGCGGCGATGTACTTCTTGATGGCCTGCAACGACGAACCGACGCGTTCTTTCAAGTCCTTGATCGCCTTGCCCACCATCTCGGAGGTCGGAGGATGCGACGGTTTCGCCTTGGGGTTTTTCACTTTCTTTTCCTTCTTCGCTTTCTCACTTTTCGCATGTACTTCTGCGGCTGGAGAAGATTGAACGGCCGTATCTGTCGTTATTACCTTGACGGTGTATCGCACGAGGAAAAACAGTAACGACATGTTTGCTGTGAAAAACATTTTTATGAAAATTCACTTCCATAACGCACTTACCAGATTTTTTATATATCTATTTGTAGCATCTAAATGTCACAAATGTTTGAAAAGAAAAGGAAGGTGGTTATTTTCAGTATTTGATGAAAAGAGTTGTATTAAATTGTTTACTCTTTCGGTAGAAGCAGATGTAGAAAATGAGAGTGAATGGTAGTGTAATCCAACAACAATTCTGGTATTGGATTTACGTCACGCAACCTCGACTCATTGTGGAAAGACATGCTAGGTCACATACCTGACGTACCGACCGGCCACTTCTGTGTGACACATGAAATATAATAACAAATAAGATTCGGAATGCTTTGAATGCAAGGGCAAAGTTCAGATGCGAAAATGCAGCCCCAGAACTTATAGCTTAAACCGTTTGCAAAACTTGATTTAATAATTATCATGCTTTTCGTAATTTATTGTTTAATGAGGCAAAACAATTAACAGCCCGATTTGTCTTCCACAGAAATGCAGACCTTTTAAACTTCCTTACTTCAAAGTTTTGAAATATGTCAACCCAAACGTGGCTTTTTTAAACTTTCTTATTTTAATATGTCTAACCCAGACTTGATGTTGTACTAACATTCCTGTGTGTAAGAAAATTTGCTGATAACGAGAGTACAACTTTCTTATGTGTAACATAATTTGCTGATAACGAGATAGTACAAATTTCTTGTGTGTAACATAATTTACTGATAACGAGATAGTAGAACATTCTTATGTGTAGCATAATTTGCTGATAACGAGATGGTACAACATTCCTATGTGTAACATAATTTGCTGTATAACGAGATGGTACAACATTCCTATGTGTAAGAAAATTGGCTGATAACGAGATAGTAGAACTTTCTTATGTGTAACATAATTTGCTGATAACGAGATTGTAGAACATTCTTATGTGTAGCATAATTTGCTGATAACGAGATGGTATAACATTCCTATGCGTAAAACATTTGGTGATAACAAGATAGTACAACATTTCTCTGTGCAACAAAATTTGCTGATAACGAGATGGTACAACATTCCTTTGTGTAAGAAGATTTTCTGATAACGAAATAGTACAACATTCTTATGTGTAACATAATTTTCTGATAACGAGATAGTACAGCATTCTTATGTGTAACATAATTTGCTGTAACGAGATGGTACAACATTCCTATGTGTAACAACATTTGGTGATAACGAGGTAGTACAACATTCTTATGTGTAACATAATTTGCTGTATAACGAGATGGTACAACATTCCTGCGTGTAAGAAAATTTGCTGATAACAAGATAGTACTACTTTCTTATGTATAACATAATTTGCTGATAACGAGATAGTAGAACATTCTTATGTGTAGCATAATTTGCTGATAACGAGATGGTACAACATTCCTATGTGTAACAACATTTGATGATAACAAGATAGTACAACATTTCTCTGTGTAACAAAATTTGCTGATAACGAGATTGTACAACATTCCTTTGTATAATAAGATTTACTGATAACGAGATGGTACAACTTTCTTATATGTAACATAATTTTCTGATAACGAGATAGTACAGCATTCTTATGTGTAACATAATTTGCTGTAACGAGATGGTACAACATTCCTATGTGTAACAGCATTTGCTGACAATGAGATAGTACAACATTCCTCTGTGTAACAAAATTTTCTGATAACGAGATGGTAGAACATACCTCTGTGTAACAAAATTTGCTAATAGCGAGATGTTACAACATTAATGTGTGTAAGAATATTTTCTGATAGTGAGAGAGTACAACATTCTTATGTGTAACATAATTTGCAGATAACGCGATAGTACAACATTCTTATGTGTAACATAATTTGCTGTATAACGAGATGGTACAACATTCCTGCGTGTAAGAAAATTTTCTGATAACGAGATAGTACAACTTTCTTATGTGTAACATAATTTGCTCTATAACGAGACGGTACAACATTTCTGCGTGTAAGAAAATTTGCTGATAACGAGATAGTACAACTTTCTTATGTGTAACATAATTTGCAGATAACGAGATAGTACAACATCCTTATGTGTAACATAATTCACTGTAAAGGGGTGGTACAACAATCCTGTCCATAACAAAATTTGCTGATAACGAGATAGTACAACATTCCTCAGTGTAACAAAATTTGATGTAAACGAGATGGTACATCATTCCTCTGTGTAACAAAATTAGCTAATAACGAGATGATACAAGATTCCTATGTGTAAGAAAATTTGCTGATGAGGTGGTACAACATTCCTATGTATAGCAAAATTTGCTGATAACGAGGTGGTGGAGCATTTCTATGCGATCTCGTTAGAGACTGCTTCGAGTGAATTATTGTTCTGGAAGCTGCTACATATGTGAAGATCGTTAGATTCATAATTTAATGATAAGAAAGTTAAAAACGTTCCAAGCTTGAATGTCACCTTCTTTAGGAATAAAGGAATTGTCATTTAATAAATATCAACGCACGCGTGCTCCTCAACTACCCCCCTCTCTCAAACAAAATGACTACACCTACTCCCTCCCAAAAAAACGCGGGGAAATTTCCTAGTTGCTTTTCATCTGACTTTCCTAAGTTTCTCAACAATTCGTCCTTCCCACTTTCTGTTTCGCCAATAGTGATAATTTCGACAACACCCGTTATATTTTATGACAAATTCCAATATTCGCTAATATCATATTACAACATGCTGACTAATGGCTGTGCAAATCTTCCTCATAAAAATCTGTTATAGCTTTATAGAATTAAAATATTTCTGCTTTCATCTTTAATATACTAACTTCACTCACCTTTATTTATGTTCTCTTCTAAGACCCTATAGTATTAATTTGGCGGCTATTTCCGAGGGCCAAATGTGTATCAAACGTTTGTATATGGCAGCCGCATTACGTTAGCACGAGCCACTTTTGTAACAGAACAGAGGGAACTGGTATGAGGGTGGAAATGTGCAATTTTAGATAAGGGATGCCAAGGGTTGGGGTGCAGTATTGTTGAGATGACAAGGCATTTCTTGTTTGAAATTTCTCTACACAGATGCAACTAACAACGGGGGCTCTTATATTCAACCCTTGCACCAGAACTGCTTAACTAATCGGTTATTAAAGGTATTCTCCGAAATACCCCATGCAGATGAAGTTTGAAGCTTTTAGTATGCAAATGTGCCCCGTCCTCGACTGTTAACTTACCTAAGTCTGGAACTATGCAGTTCGCACATGCCAATAGATTTTAGTTCAACCTTTAAACTGCCCTAGTTTAATAATAGCAATTAAGAAAAAAATTATGTCTGTCGTGCAAAATGTCATAATTTGCTGTATAAAATGGAAAAGATTATGTTGTTTTTTATTACAAATTTAAGAGGGAAGACTTTTACAAATAATGAAGTCTAGTTTGCGAAGAGTGTCAAGAAATACTGGTAAAAGTAATGGTGCGTTTTAGGACGCAGACTCATGGAGGGTTCTGTCTCCGTGGATCTTCAAAAAATATTAGACTGGGGACGTAGAAATCTTGTACATTTCAACCCCACCAAATCCCAGTCTTGCTTTCTATCTCATAAGAGATACACCAGCCCCAGACCCATCACAATGAACAACCAAGTTATTCAAAGCAATAAGTCGTTTTCACTTGTTGGCACATCTATGGGTCGAAATCTCAATTGGCACCAACATGTCACATCAATTGCAGAAGCGGCTGCCAAAAAATTGGGTTTCTTCTTCCGGGCTCGCAAATACTTTTCACCAAATAATCTCTATACCTTATATACTTCACAAATAAGGCCATACCTCGAATACTGCTCCCACATCTGGGGTGCCGCTGCCGCTTCTACACTCGCTATCCTGGACTCCATTTAGAAGAGAGCTATACGTCTCATCGGTGACCCTACCCTCACCCAAAAGCTGCCATCCCTTGCCCATCGACGTGCTGTTGGTGACCTCTCTCTCTCTTTTATAGATATCTACACGGGCACTGCTCAGAGGAGCTTTCTTTCATAGTTCCTCCATCTGCTGCCCCCAACAGATCTACCAGGGGAACAGAGCGAATGCACCCTTTAACTGTACAGGTCACCAGACATAGAACATCTTGTTATGCCCGCTGGTTTGTCCCGAGGATTATTAATCGAAAAACAGCTAATTCTCTCATTCACCTAACATAAAAATAAATTTATATGACATATGACGCTACACGAACCGCGCCATTTTGCTATAAGAATGCAAATAACACAACAAACCAATAGCAATTTAATTTCGGACCACGTGACCAAGAATCGTGTCGTTGGTCATTTCAGAATGTCAAATCTATAAATAAATCTCCCTAGACTAAATTTACAAAAAAATGTTATAATTGTAAAAGTTTGATTCAACTTATAAGGTTTTAATTTAGTTATTGTTTGGATCACAACAGAAAATCAGGCTTAAACTCTTTAGCGGCTGATTTTACCATATAGCTTTTTGAATAACATCAAATCTAGAAATAAATATTACCGTTAATTTTCTTAACGAGGGAAAGTTCCAAGTTTGTGTAATAAAATTTTGAAAATGACATCTCTGGCTGTTTCAATTTATAGCTAGACAACATCTAAAGAAAACAAACTAAGACATCCGTTATGTCAACCTCTCCCACGCACATTACACAACGCCTTAATAAACTTTTAGGAGCGGATCGTAGCTTTTAAATTTCTTTAATTCAGGATAATTGAAAATTTTCTTGAGAGAAACGCCTCAAAATTAATATATGAGGAGATCTTTGAATGCTCTATATATGTTCATTGATTGTTGTTGCCCTTACTTGGTGAAACTTGTCCATACTGCATACAGACTTGGAGAATACTTCTCTGGCTTCAGTGTTGAAGCCAGAGAAGTATTCTCCAAGTCTGTATGCTCTATATATGTGAAAAATTCCCTTCCACTTACTTTAATAATTTAAAAAGTATAGCGTTTTCAAATAGTTTTCCCAG
This sequence comes from Tillus elongatus, assembly GCA_964006375.1. Taxonomy (NCBI): domain Eukaryota; kingdom Metazoa; phylum Arthropoda; class Insecta; order Coleoptera; family Cleridae; genus Tillus; species Tillus elongatus. Next base: position 171,049,459 of record OZ023266.1, read on the forward strand.
ATTTTCCACCGGAAAAGCTTGAGTAAAAGGCTGATTAACGAACCCGACCTCGGTTTTTGCTACGTTTGGTTGAAATCAGTTTAGTATTTTTTAGTATTTTCGCTCGGATACATACATACATACATACATATATATATATATATATATATATATATATATATATATATATATATATATATATATATATATATATATATATATATATATATATATATATATATATATATATATATATATATACATACATACATATATATATATATATATATATATATATATATATATATATATATATATATATAAACATATGACAATTTTAACGGACATTGGTTTTGGGTTCAAGAGACCCAAATTCCCGCTCATCTGAATACATTTTTCAAAAACTTTTCATCGTGTCCTCTTTTGTCTTAATGAAAATTCGCTAATTTGCAGCTCTATATAGGGAAGCAAAAGAGTTTTCCAAAAAAGTGCCACTCGCCCTACCGTATCTATTCAAATTAAGAGGGTGAAAGTTATTCCTGCTGGGGTTGAATGCTACAATTTTTGTTGGGGTTAAAAAAGTCTCCCCTCGCAAGGGAGGTTTTTCGAAATTTACAGCTTTTATAGCCGACATCCTGTATTTTGAAGACAAAGCAGTTTAGAAGTCATATTTATGTAAACTTTTCTCTTAAATTGGACTAAAACCCGCCTCTTTAGATTTGTCTAAGTACTTGTCCAACACATTGCGTAATAGTAAACCAGATAATATTTTACTATTACTTAATTAACACCCTGAGTTCTATGAAGTGAAGTGGTTTACTATATGTTACAACTTAAAAACAAGAGCGCTCAAATTATTTTACGATTAAATTCGATCTGCCTTTTCTTATTTGCAGACACAAATTCCTTGGCCAGTGTTTTTAATAAAAGATAAAAAAAAACGCCTGTGATTAAATGTGTTCTTCGAAATTCAACCAACAAAACCTTATCTGCGAAGAATGCATCCAGAATATTCAAGTAGGTTAACATTATATGGCAGGCAGAACAGGCATCCATCAGTTATTCAAAAAAAGACTCACGCACTTGATTGTCGAAAAGCTGCAGAAGTTCAGTGCCCGTTCGTTGTTCCCTGGTGGAATGACCGAATTAATCACAGTCACCTCTGTTTCTGGGTGCTGCTGGCATTGCGTCCTGCATCTGCACAACCTGACAATGCAGATTTTTTCGGTCTTCAACACTATAACTGAATTATGGTCTCTTTGTAACATTTATATGTAGATAAGTACAATATGGAGAACCCAATTCGTCACAATACAATTTTTAGGCCTGACCATCGTTTCGCTCAGAAAGTTAGCGGCATCAGAGGGATAAATATACTAATTGAAAAGTCTGGACTCAGCCAGTGCGTTATGGTAGCCAATTTTCGTGAAAATGCTTTTAATGGCAAATATGTGTTGTTTTTAAAAGAAGAACATTTGGTTGGCAGTATAATCTATATATTAGTAACAATCTACCGTATTTCATTAAAACAGCTTTGTCGTTTCAAAAAGTACAAACATTTTCCGAAAATAAACTTTGAAAGTTCCAGAGAAAAAACTGGTCGGATTTTCCTGGCCAACGAACCTCTTTAAGCTGTTTACATACCTGCCAGGATATAATTATTCACAAAGAGCTTTAGGACCAAAATTGAAAAAAAATATATGAAAGTTTGCAAAAATTTATTTTACAGAAAATCACAATCAGTAATGTTACACTAAATTATATTTTTCACAAAAATTCGACCACTTTCTGTACAATACCTTACTAAACATTTACTATTAATTACCAAAATATCACAAAAATCTTACAAAAATAAGTTCCACAGAAACACTAAAAACATTTATGCGAAAACTTTTAAAATTCAGCCACTATTTGAGCGTGCCCTGTATACGTCAGCTCGATTTTTTCGACGAGTAATACAAACAAAAAGCTCTCTGAATACGTCCGCTATCTATTGATAAAAACTCCGTTTCAGAATTTGTGAGATGTATTTAAAATATGTGCCAAAAACGTGAAAAGTTGCAATACAATTGAAATAACTCAAAAACTATGAACGATATCAATTTTTTTCTTACAAACATGCATTATAATTCGCTGGAAAACACAAAAATGCAATAAAGTAGTGGGGTGTTCTATTAAAAAAAGAAAGTGTGTATCACCAACGGTTTATGGGCCACCCTGTGATTGTCAAAATAAGTTTATAAGATGCAGCTCGAGATACCCTATAATTCACGAATATACTTTTTGTTCATATCTTGTATAATAACGGATATATTAAGCTTTACTGTAGAAAATCGTCAGCCTGTATATGTGTAAACAGACAAAAACTGAAACTGACCTCGTATATGGGTTTTTGGGGTTCTAGTTCGCGGTCATTTGAAGAAATCTTTTTAAAATTCATAAGTCGCGGTCTTCTCAATAACGAATTTTTTCTACGAAAATTTGCTAAAATATAGACTATTAAACCATAAACTCTATAGCGGAAACTACTACCGAAGCATCAGAAAGAGGGTCTATTTGAAATGGATTTTCTGAAAATATTTTAGTAAAATCGAAGACAATGATGGTTGAAGCTGAATATTAAGGCTTTGTAAAACACACTTCTTACGACATATTATCTACGTAGTTCGTATTTGCTTCAAATTCGTTGTCTGAAAGTTGCAAATTTTTACGTTTCAAATCGCGACTTTGACGTTTGAAGAAGAAAAATTATCAAATTTTCAAAGTCTTTTTTATGATATTTCTAGATGTTTTTGCGTCAAGAAAACTTAACCGTTGGCTGTAAAATTCAACTAGTGTTGTTAATCACACAAAATCTGTTGTCCTTGTGCTTTCCTATTATCACAAGTGGCACCCAAATTTTTTCTTAAAATGCCTATAACTTTCTTTCCTTTCAACTTAGACATATTAATTTCGGCGTATAGGGTAAGTTGGATAGTAGAAACGTATGTGCCAAAGTTGGTTGTCGTAGCTCTATTATTTTTGGAGATACAAAAATTTTCAGGAGGAAAGACTAGTCCGATTTTCCTGGCTAATGAACTTATCCAAGCCACTCACAAAAGGAAGGCACATACCAAATTTTATTAAAATCGGCCTATTATTATTTGACCTATCGATACCATATATATATATATATATATATATATATATATATATATATATATATATATATATATATATATATATATATATATACATATATACAGATCTTTTCGTTTCACGAAAAATTCGCTAATAAGGACTAGAACTACTATTTATATGTTAGCTTCCTCTAGGAAGGTATACAGACAGATCCCCACTGTTGAGTCTTAAATCCCTGTAACTAAAACTGCATACCTACCTTTGTGATACTCTGTGTCGTTATCAAATATTCCTTCTAAGAGGCACACGCTGGTTATTAAGATAACAGTTCGAACAATGGACTACCTAGCACCGGACCTACTCTATTCATCGAATCATTTTCGTTTAAACTTATATCGATATATATATATATATATATATATATATATATATATATATATATATATATATATATATATATATGTATATGTATATATATATATATATATATATATATATATATATATATATATATATATATATATATATATATACAGGGTCGCTGATAAGTCTGGAAACGGTCGATTATCCGGGAAAATATACAAGGTGTCGAAAAAAGTTTTATACAAAAGTTTTTGGGTTCTTCAATGTCTACTAGGCGGTGATAATTTTATTTATACAGGGTTGGTCATACAGGCGTGGCACACCAATATTTTTTTTTTTAATGGAACACCCTATATATTATATGATATTTCAATCCTTCTCTTAATTTTGAGCAACATTTATGAGAAGCTTAATGTACCTAAACTCAATCGTTTCCGGGTAAAAAAATAAATAAAAATAAACGCTACTGTTTTTAAAATCTATTGGATGAAGACCAAAAATAAATGAAAAGTAGAATATCTCTTGAAAACAATCTGTGAGTGTGAAAAGAACCGGTTGCGATGTTTTTAACATTGTTTGGAATCCCAAGATAAGATAAGATGCCCATAAGAAACGCAGTATTATTCTTTTGTTTTAAAATGTTTCCAGGACAACGAATGTCAAACATTCATTCAGTGTCAACAGTTTTGAAACATTAGTAATTTAGTGTCAACAGTTTTTGTGCAAAATGGCAAGTTTAAGTGAAACCGAACGTATCGAAATTTTAATGATGATAGGGTACGGTGATAGAACACGAAGTTTTGCTCAAGTGGTGATTATGTTCAATGAGTTGCATCCTGAGCGGGAATCGATCTCCAAATCCACAGTTTCGAAAACTTTGCATCGTTTTCACGAAACTGGCGGTATCAAGGATAAACCTAGAACTGGAAGGCCAGTAACCGTTACAAATGAAGAAAATTCTTTGAATGTAATATTGGATGTGGTGGAAAATCCGAAAACTTCGGCACAGCAATTGGCGAACTTATTATGGAGAAGTTACGCCAAAATTTTAACTTTGCCAACCACATTTTGTTTTCCGACGAATCTACATTTTGTTTGAATGGACAAGTCAACCGACACAACTGTAGGTACTGGTCAGACGAAAACCCACATTGGATGGAACAAATTCACACCCAAAGACCGCAAAAAGTAAATGTTTGGTGTGCTATTATTGGTGGACATATCATAGGACCTTATTTTATACACGGTAATTTGAACTCTGCTCGATATTTGACACTTTTGCAAGAATCAATTGTTCCAGACGTTAGTCGATTATTTCCGAACAATAACGACCCAAATCTACCAGCGGAAGAAATATGGTTTCAGCAGGATGGGGCACCCCCTCATTTTGGAATTGAGGTACGGGAATATCTGAATCAAACCTTTCCTGGCAGATGGATAGGGCGCAGGGGAACTATTGAATGGCCAGCTAGGTCTCCCGACATGACGCCGCTTGACTTTTTTTTGTGGGGTCATGTAAAAAATTTAATTCACCAAAATAGACCGCAGAATATTGAAGAGTTGCAAGCAAGGATTGTGCATGAAATTAATAACATTCCTCAAAACGCTCTTGTAAATGCAGTGCAATGTTTTGTTAAGCGAATTCATTATTGTCAGGAGGTCAATGGAGAACACTTTGAACATCTTATAAAATAGGATTTCAAACAATGTTAAAAACATCGCAACCGGTTCTTTTCACACTCACAGATTGTTTTCAAGAGATATTCTACTTTTCATTTATTTTTGTTCTTCATCCAATAGATTTTAAAAACAATAGCGTTTATTTTTATTTATTTTTTTACCCGGAAACGATTGAGTTTAGGTACATTATGCTTCTCATAAATGTTGCTCAAAATTAAGAGAAGGATTGAAATATAGAATAATATATAGGGTGTTCCATTAAAAAAAATTAATATTGGTGTGCCACGCCTGTATGACCAACCCTGTATAAATGAAATTATCACCACCTAGTAGACATTGAAGAACCCAAAAACTTTTGTATAAAACTTTTTTCGACACCTTGTATATTTTCCCGGATAATCGACCGTTTCCAGACTTATCAGCGACCCTGTATATATATACTTTCGCAAGCATCTAGCAAACGCGATTGCCTGACATTTTGATTTCTTTATCTACATGATGATTATTATCCCAACTATGCTGAGCAATACATGATTTGTCAATAGTTCCATATCTCAGTTGCGCTAAATGTTCTTTAAATCTAGTTTCAATGGTTCTTTTAGTTTGACCAACATATTTAAGTTCACAATCCTTACAACGGATTTCATAGATTCCCGACACGTCTGTGGTTTTATCTTTTTCCTTTGGGTTACCTAGCAATTTTTTTAAAGTATTTTTTTTTTTGTAGAACATGTTAGTTGCATTAAAACGCTATTAAAACCTCTCGTAGTTCGCGGTTCAAACGATAAACAGACAACGGTTTTATCTTTTCTGAAAGTCGTAGATTCCGCTAAGGGAAACTGTATTAATCTATGAACTTAAACTTCAAACTCACTCTTTTTTCGTGGAAAACTATGGTGTGAGTCAATCGAAATGTATCTCACAGTAGTGGTTTCCGTTCTGCGGATGTCAAATTCTAATGTGTCTCTATTTTATAATGACTAATATATCAACAAAAGGTAATTTCTTATTAATTTCCATTTCATGCGTGAATTTAATGGTGTCAAATTTACTGTTTAATTTGTCAATAAAAGCATCTACTTTGTATATATTTGTATACATACTGCAAAAACATCGTCCACATAACGAAATCATACTCTACGAAAATAGACATTTTCATTTGCTAGGTCTGTTTAAAATCTACTCATGAAAAGGTAGGTAATCAGTACAATCGGTAGGTGGTAGTGGACTTTTCCTTTACGTGATGGTAAAGGATTTTTTCTCGCCCGAAGAGCTACCACCCCTTACATCTAGGGCCCGGTGAATTCCCAACGGACGTTTCCGGTTCTGCTGTATGAGTCGGTTTCCCTTATAAACCAAAATGATGATGGCTCCTCCTTGTACAAAAGATTCCGAAGATAAAATACCCCTCCATTCGGATTTCCGGGAGAGGGGTGTGCAGGGGGCGCCGGCATCAAGATTTAACATATCCTTCTCGAATATGTGTGGCCTAAATTCTAACCTGAACTCCGTCCACCATTTCCTCCAGGCTAATAGCTCCAACTCCTCTTCCTCACCGAAACCCAAATTAGTGTCAAAACAGCTACTAATCACCTTAATTTCCCAGGGTATGAGCTCCCTACCTTCTTTAGATTGCATGGAGGCATGTGCGCATATGTCCGTAGCAATCTACCCTGCACCAGACTCCCCAATTTAGAAGCTGGAAGAAAAGACATACTTTGGATGAAACGCTCGCTCAGGGCTGCAATTAAATCCATCTGTTCCATTTTCCGGTCACCAATACCCCTCCATTCGGATTTCCGGGAGAGGGGTGTGCAGGGGGCGCCGGCATCAAGATTTAACATATCCTTCTCGAATATGTGTGGCCTAAATTCTAACCTGAACTCCGTCCACCATTTCCTCCAGGCTAATAGCTCCAACTCCTCTTCCTCACCGAAACCCAAATTAGTGTCAAAACAGCTACTAATCACCTTAATTTCCCAGGGTATGAGCTCCCTACCTTCTTTAGATTGCATGGAGGCATGTGCGCATATGTCCGTAGCAATCTACCCTGCACCAGACTCCCCAATTTAGAAGCTGGAAGAAAAGACATACTTTGGATGAAACGCTCGCTCAGGGCTGCAATTAAATCCATCTGTTCCATTTTCCGGTCACCCTCTGACAACAACTTTGTCCAGCTCTTCGACTACCTTTCTGAAAAAACCGACCATCTGATTTCTGAATATCCTTTCTCTGATGTGACTATTCTTGGTGACTTCAATGTCCATAATAAGGAATGGCTAGGATGGATTCCGTCAGTGCAGATCAACTGCCGACCTCATCTCCTTTGTCACCCATCTTGGAACATGTCTATGGAACTACACGGTGAATCCCAGATTGTCGCTCTAGACATATCCAAAGCATTCGACCAGGTCTGGCACGCAGCGCTGCTTAATAAACTTCCGGCCTATGGCTTACCACCAAAACTCTATACCTGGACAGCAAATTTCCCCTCCAGCCGGAGCATTTCTGTTGTCGTGGATGGACATTCCTCTAAACTGTATCCAATTAATGCAGGAGTCCCTCAAGGTTCAGCTTTAGCCCCTATTTTGTTTCTTCTCCACATCAATGACCTCCTCTCTAGTACATCCAACGTAGTTCACAGTTACGCTGACGCCAGCACCCTCCACTCAAATATACAATATTCTAAGCCTGTCTCTTCAGCCCAATTAGATGAGGATCGCAGACTCATGGAGGGTTCTGCCTCCGTGGATCTCCAAAAAATATTAGACTTTGGAAGTAGAAATCTTGTACAATTCAACTCCACCAAATCACAGTCTTGCTTTCTTTCTCATAAGATATATACTAGCCCTAGACCCACCACAATGAACAACCAAGTTATTCAAAGTAATGAGTCCTTTTCACTTGTTGGAATTTCTGTGAATCGAAATCTCAATTGGCACCAACATGTAACATCAATCACAGAAGCGGCTGCTAAGAAATTACGTTTCCTCTTCAGGGCTCGTAAATACTTTTCACCAGCTAATCTCTATACCTTATATACTTCACAAATAAGACCAAACCTCGAATACTGCTCCCACATCTGGGGTGCTGCCGCCGCTTCTACACTCGCTATCCTGGACTCCATTCATAAGAGAGCTATACGTCTCATCGGTAAGCCTACCCTCAGCCAAAGGCTGCCAACCCTTGCCTACCGACGCGCCGTTGGTGACCTCTCCCTCTTTTATAGATATCTGCACGGGCACTGCTCATAGGAGCAGTTGGGGGTTGCTCCTAAGAACTTTTCTTGTGCTTTATGCTTTGTAGGAAGTATGCATGCACAAGAAGAAGGATAACCTCCCGTGTTTTTGGGTGAGGGACAGAAAGACTCTTCAACCTGGGGGTTCTTCTTCCTCTTCTGCATGCATACAATCACCCTCAATGCATGAACTACTGGAATTTTTTATGTTCAGCTTTCTAGTGTATTCTTTGTTGAGTATATTTCCTGTTTATCAATTTTTTTTGTTTGAGTTTTGTATCTAAATTGCTGTATAAATGTTTAGAATAGAACTCATGTTTTTGCTTGCCTTTCTTTACCTTATTTTTTACTCTTCCTAAGTAAATAAAGTAATGTTTTATAACTTTTAATATAAGGTAAAAGGTAAAGGTAAGATCCTTACTGGCAATTAGGCCAATGCTGACCCTTTTTGCTAATCTAAACTAACCTACCCTCCACCTTAAGCTCGATCTCAACGACAGAGGTGATTTGAAAAATCATCCGCTGCCGGTGAGTCTCGAACCGGCGTCCCCCGAGTCCGAAATTGGGAATTGGGTTTAAATCGACTTTTCAACACGGCAACGGAGGCGCTTATAACTTTTAATATAAGGCTAAATGGCTATAATATGCTATTATGAACATTCACTACCATAACGCACTTGCTGCGTCCCGAACATTTTTTTGCTTCGTTATGTGTACGTACGATAAGAATTTTGTAAGGAAGAATCCTAGTTTTATGTGGAATATTGTAAGTTAGACGTTCTTTCCATCTAAATGTAGTTCATCATCAGCATTCAAGACCGAAAAAGAAAACGCCCAGATTGTTGGTGTGATTATTCCATTTAAATGGATAATGACGACTGACGAGTGTTTCTGTGCTGGTCTATCTTTAGAAGACGCATTTGTAGGCTCACGACAACAATAAAAGAATTTCATTCTAAAAGAATGTTGTGACCTTGATTTCACTTTCTGTGTCTACTTAAAATACTCTCCCTGATGCTTTCGTTATGTGCTTTTGTGGCGTCATTGAACTTACTACACACTCTCACAGCCTACTCTACTGTATACACAAGTTTGAGCTTACAGCACACTGTTGCCGGTTGTAACAAATCATTCGATTAAAAAAATTTCGGGACGCAGCAAGTGCCTTATAATAGCGAATTTTCATAAAAATTTCACAATAATAGTACGGCATATTACTAAAAGTAATATTTTTCATTTAAGCAGACGTAGAAGATCGGGTTTAGCGGTCCTAATACAAACCATTTGAAGATTTTCTCTCTTTGTATTATTATAAAAAAAATTCTAATCTTGTGTTCTAGCTCCTTTTAAGAAAAAAAACTTTGAATACCAAAAACTCAATTTTCTATGACACTGGAAAATAAGATTTGTAAGTCTCTTTAAAAGAAACTTGTATTACAAATTTCATTAAATTTACAAAAGCTTATTAGAAGGAAACTTCATTTATACTGAAGAAGTCAATTCATTATTCAACTTACCTACTAATCAACTATTAATTATTGATTTCCAACTTTAGGAACATATTATTATACAGTCATTTACTATTTAACCTCAAAACGGAACTGTCAAACCATAATAAATAAACAAAATTCAGGACGTAGCAAGTGCGTTATAGTAGCGAATTTTCATAAGAATTCTACACTATTATTAAACAGCATATTGGTAAAGTTTATACATTAAACTTACACAGGCTTTGAAGGTCGATTATAGAGGTTCTAGTACGCGCACATTGGCAGAATTCTTTCGAAAGTGTTACCATCGATATCCCTCTATTATCAAAAAAATCTTGTGCTCTAAAAATGCCAAAAACTCAATTTTCTATGAAGCTACACAATTAAATTTTGCTATATCTGTAAATAGTGTAAGTCTCTTTAAAAGAAACTTGTATTATAAACTTCTTTAAAGCTACAAAAGATTTCCAGAAAGAAACTTAATTTATATTTAGAAAGGGTATCTGCCAAATTTTAGTCAACGTAATGAAACCGGTTTTTTCAATATAAACAATAACAAAATGTCGGCTGAAAATTATAATTTCAGACTCAAAGGTGACGACGTTATTCGGGCGTTTTAAACAAAATGGGATCTTGTTCAAATCGTATGAAATCTGTGCATTATTGTTTCTCCAAATGTCAAAGTAAAAAACCATACATTCATAGAGCGGGAATCGATCTTGAAACCTTCTGCGTAGGTGACAACCACGCTACCACTGAGCTATCTAATGATGCGTTAACTAACGTTTTGTTTACATGATATTAACGCCGGCTTCATGCCCGGGATATTATATTATATACGAACCAATTAATTACAGAATGAGTAGAATTGCCATTGAAACACGTTCAACGACTGTTTCGGTCTTAGATGAGGGCTGATGTTTTAGTTTAAAGATAATAGAAACTATTTTAGAATCATTTTTATAGAGGCTAGACTTGATTTTCTTTACATTTCTACTATTTTATGCTACACTTTCAGTCTAAAACCACCGCATAATATATATATATATATATATATATATATATATATATATATATATATATATATATATATATATATATATATATATATATGTATGTATGTATGTATGTATGTATGATGTGCTCAAACTGTATTTGGGGTCGCTCATCAAGCTACAAATATAGTATATTTTGAAAATTGATTGAATTACCTAGTTAAATAACAATCACTTGGAAAATTTTTAATTTTATGTCGTCTGTCATTTGCGATATTTGTGGCCGCGATTTCAAAATTGTTGGTTCGAGAAGTATGTTTTATGTCTGATGTTGTGTGAATCAATCCCCGCGTAGCAGTTGACTACTCTGTCTGTCAGGTATCTGACTTTAACCACTAAGTCGTTTCAACAACAGTCACCATGGAGGTGTTGCTGGATCTCCCCCCCCCCCCACACACACACACACTTAGTTATTATGGGGAAGGCCAGGCTAGGACTATACAGACTAGCCTGCAATGGTAGACTGAAAATCAACCCAGGCTTCCGGGGCCACTGCAAAATTCAGGAGATCGTGACAGTCTCCCTAAGAGAGGGTCTGCAGAACCATTTATGTGACCAGAACCGGCTCTGGGCATGACAGAGAGCACTGCCAGGGGAACCATTAAGTCCTGGGTCAGAAACCAACATAAGATGTACTGAGCAGACTGTCCAGGGCTCAGATATGGGAAGTCAATAATTGACAAACCGAGTTCAAAGAGAGCTGTGGAGATGCTAAATCTTAGCAGAGGACAGCTCAGAAACACAACAGGTCTCTTGACGGGACACATGGCCGTCAAGAAACACCTGCATAAAATGGGGCGGTTCGAGGGGGACCTCGCATGCAGACTCTGCGGCGACGAGAAGGAAGCAGCGCAGCACATCTTGTGCGAGTGTAAAGCTTTGGAAAAGACAACTGATCTACGGTCAGTCTAGACCGGAGACAGAGCAATATAAAACTTCACTCTACCAATCGCTGTGCAGACTAGTTCAAGGCACAATGATTTTGGAGTGGGTGGAGTAAAAAGACTAAGGGCATGCACAATAAACCAAGGGTTGCAGTGCTATCGGGGCGGCAAGGCTGCGGACGAGCCCTGAGGGAGAGAAAAAAAGACGTTTCAACGCATGTCTTTAAAATTTTATTTTTAATTTGCAAAAAGCTCTAAATATTGTGTACCAAATTACTTAAAATTGACAACATAGGTTTATTTACACCATTTCTAGCCACATGTAAAGTCTCATTCTAGTCACTCTGATATTTGCAAAAATTTGGCGTTTCAAAAAATGATATGTGCCAAGTTTCGTTCAAATCAGTTGAGTACTTTTTGAGTTACCGCTGGGACACACACACACACACACAGATATATATATATATATATATATATATATATATATATATATATATATATATATATATATATATATATATATATATAGATATATATATATATATATATATATATATATATATATATATATATATATATATATATATATATATATAAACATAAAAATTGTAACGGACCTTGCTTTGGGGTTCTAGGGACCCAAATTGGCGCTCATCTGAAGAAATTTTTCAAAAGGTGTTTATCCTGACCTCTAATAACGAATTTTTCTTAATGAAAATTCGCTAAAAAGCAAAAAATCCTGAAAGCTACCGTGAGAATGCCTAACCTGACAACACTGTATGTAAGTGCAAGTTTACTATAGACACTCGATTCTGAATCACTTTATTCCGCTGCAGTGAGTCCAGTCAAGTCCCATGTTTCAGCATAATTTACAACCATCTATTTTGACAAGGCAAATAACGGCCGTTAAGGTGGATATAATAATAGGTCATTCTGTTAATGGGTCACTACAAATTAAAGTTCTGTTCATAAAAATTAGAACCGCATTCACTTTCCGCATAAGCGAACAGCACCCACCTTGGCGTGTAACGTAAAACAGATGATGTCGATTAGGGAAAGTTAAATGGTATAACAGCGACTGGTCAGATAATAAAATAGGTATACAGTTGTCCCAGTAAAAATATGCAAGCGGCGATATATTGAAAACTACAATACGGTACATTAGTGTTACGCCATATACCTAGATCATTCACATATAATGCTATAAAATTGTTAAATGGTTTGCCTGACACATTTAAAGCATACAATATTAACAAGTTTAAATACTAATTGAAAGAACATTTGTTTTACAACAGAAAAACTAGTAAAAGAAATAAAAAACAAACCAAACCGAAAACAAAACAACAGTAACAAACACAAAATACACAACAATCACTTATAATCACCACATCAAAAAAATAACACAAGCATTCAAACAATATGACTTAAAAATGAGCCACAAAGCAATGACAAAATAATAAACAAAGTAGATAAAAAACAAGAACACAGCTCACATAAATTACGCGGAATATATAAAATAGAATGTAACACATGCAATAAATATATATATATATATATATATATATATATATATATATATATATATATATATATATATATATATATATATATATAGGAATGACAAAAAAAAATCAATAGAAATAAGATTCAAGGAACATATAACAGCATTAGATAAAATCCACATACCTAGCTACAAAGAAAACGTAGCTACACACATTCACAACAGAAAAGACCAAAAAAAATTTTCAGAAAGATTTCCGCGGTCTCTAATGTGAGACATACTTGGTTCTCGGGTTGAGCCGCGTCCAGAATTTATGAAAACTCGACGTTTCGGCTTCTGTTTTGGAGCCATTTTCAAAAGGCAAAGGAAATATATAAGGATACTCTAAGGCCTCAATCTGCCTACTCCTTAAAGCGGTGGACAAAGGTGGGTTGGGTTGGTTTCAAGAGGTAAAGGAAATATGTAAGGACACTCTAAGGCCTCAATCTGCCTACTCCTTAGAGCGGTGGACAAAGGTGGGTTGGGTTGGTTTCAAAAGGTAAAGGAAATATGTAAGGACACTCTAAGGCCTCAATCTGCCTACTCCTTAGAGCGGTGGACAAAGGTGGGTTGGGTTGTGGTAGCTCGATTACGGGGCCTCAATCTGCCTACTCCCCAAATCTCGCCGGAGTTCGTCTGTGAGGTCTCAGAGTGTTCAACCCTAGCCCTCAGAGAGATCTGGCAGTTCGTTGCGGGTCTTGTCTTATATATGTCGTTCCGTCTACCTGCTTCGTTGTCAGTTAAAGTAGAAGGGTCAATGTCAATTAAGTGGGGGGCTTTGGTCACGGTACTTAGATGATGAGGAGGATTAAGAAGGTCACCGGCATTTGTTGAGACAGATAATGGGGAATAAAATTGTCTGTGGAACTTATTTTCTGTTTGTGTGTTTGTAATGAAGATATAATAGGTTTCAAAGTGGTCGGAAGGCGAAGACCATCATCTCTCTTATTTAGACAATCGGGACGTTTTTCAATCTCGATTGCTTCGCGGATAATTCTCGTTTTGAAGTTGTTAACCGGTGCTATTGTTTTGGCATTATCGAAGTTTATTTTGTGTCCTGTATGAATATGATTGCATGGCCAGCACCGATGAGGGGTCGGATTTTCTAACTGCGAGGGTGTGTACATATATATTTTATTGTGGAGGCGTCTATTTGTTTGTCCTACATAAGTTCGGGAACAGTCGGAACAAGGAATTTCGTAAACTCCGTGGGATTCGTTTGAAATCGTATCCTTGGGAGTTTTTATAAGATTTGACATTACAAAAATTGTAATAATTTAGACATTATTAAAATTTTTGTTTCATCTGTGGATTGCATATTTGTGTTGACGTGATCTACAGAAGTCGTAGCAAGCTGTTGGGTATTAGGCTCGATGTTACTATTTGATGATGTTGACGGAGCATTTGGATCCTCAATATCAGTTACATGAGAAGCTATGAAATCTTCATCTGAGAACACATTTATGTTCATAGGATAACACCCAGTTTTAAGAAAACCGGAAATAATATAATGCCTACTAAAAGCTTCATTAAACGGCGGAGCACTAGCAACTAGCGATATCGTATAATATTATTGTTTTGCCAGGATGATTAGACATCCAAGTATTAAAAGCTGCACGACATCGAGCTTTAAAAGGTCCAAAACACATACGTCCAGCGGTTGGAGACGATGTGTTGTATGCGGGGGGAACGTCAGAAGAATTATGCCATTGTCTCTACAATATATTATCAAATCTAGAGAGGCATGAGTGTCATGATTATCCAATAGAATTAAAACTGGATTTTCCTTGGAAGCATGCATGTACTTCTTTGTATGCTTGACAATAAATCCAGCGTTTGTCATCTAACGACTGGGTGATGAAAGTCCTATACTTCCTTCTGGTGCTCCCGTTAGAAACACCTCCTTAAAGCGGACTCTAGGAAATACATAAGCAGGTGGGATAACGTTACCATCAGCAATTATTATGCCGCAGAATGTAACTTGCTCTCCCCTTTCAGCAGCAACTGCCTGTTTGCAGCCTTTGTTTGTTATAATCTTTGGCATTTGTAAAACAGTGTTTATACCACTTTCGTCTACGTTTACTATTCTGTTACTAGTAAAGTTATATTATTCAAAAACTTTATATAGATTTTTAAAAAAAGTATTGACGTTACTTCTGTTAAAACTGATATTTCTGGCCAGGCTAGTATTCTCCGGTTTTCTTAGGGATACATTTTGATGTCGGCGCATGAATCCTTTCATCCATTTAATTACTGCGATTTTTTGTTCCTTCCACGACTCGGGCATGGTTTTTCCAAGTTTCGTTGCATATTCATATACGAATTTGCGAAGTTGAAAGTATGTTAATCCATATTGCAGTCTAGAAGAAGGTACAACGTATTTCACTAAATCGTTTTCTTCTTTATTTAAAATAATCTGCTGTGTTGAGTACTTTGAGCAATATTTATTTTCAAAAACATCAATCTCAACTATATTTTGGTCCCCAATTTTCCTTAACCTCTTGTGCAGCATAGATTTTTTTAGACCATATTTTTGCGCTACTTCCCTAATATAACCGTTGTGATTACTTATATCACGAAGAGCCTGAGCAATTGTTTCTTCCGAAATGTTCGTCCTGTCGGTCTTTCTTATGTAGTGTCTTACCATTATGCGCTGTAATTAAATATAGATCATTAATTCATCATGTTGGGGCACAAGTGGACACTGTCCACTTGTGCCCAGATACGATGTCCACATGTATGCACTTAAATAATAAAATCGATTATAATTTTCTTTAGGTTATGGAAATACAATTTATTACGTAGCCTACCTGTTGTGAATATAACGAACAAAGCCAACGCAACAGATGAATAACTTCAGAAGGTATTTGCTTTCTTGAGACACCATTTTGCAGAATACAAAAATATTTCATTTGAGTCATTATATAAACTGATACACATAAATTCACTTAAACAATAACAATCATACTATAACTCCTTCCACAAGTAGAGCGACCTAGTGCCACCTAGCCATGAGAAGGCGAACTTTTTGGAATAAATTTAACGCCGATAATTTGAATTGTCCAATCGTGCCCCTGTCCACAACTGTCTTCCTCACCCCTACGTTTAAAGGAAAAAAATCCGAATTTTTTGTCGCTGATGCCATACTTCAACAGGGGTGGACGATGTGGAAGTAATATTATATAATTTCCCGATACCATTTTCTCTAATAATATATATATATATATATATATATATATATATATATATATATATATATATATATATATATATATATATATATATATATATATATATATATATATATATATATATATATATATATATACAGGGTAGCCCATTATTCTGGGATTCCTCGATATCTCCTAAGCTGTTCAAGTTATCAAAAAAATTTAAAAACAAAGGTTGCTTTGTTTTTGAAGGTGCATAACCTTAAACTTTTAAACTATACAGCATGTTCCATAAGTCACTGGCAGCATGCAACTTTGATATTTTAAATGGAACACCCTATATATTATTACATATTTCGATCCTACGTAAAATTTCAATGTTACTTTATATAAGGTACTATATGTCATAAATCAATAGTTTTTGAGTTATTCAATTTTTTCAAAAAATTTTGACACTTGCACAGGTTTGCAAAAAACCTAATACTTCCTCTGCAAACAAAGATATCAAGATGTTTCTTGTTGTAGGCTTAGGCTTAATATTCCTTAACTACGGATAAAATGTTATCCTTCCATTTCCAATATACAGGCTGTTTATCTAGACTGTTCACTTTGTCATATTTCAGATGCTAAAAACTAATTTTTTTCAAATGAAACACCCTGTATATTTTTTCTGAATCTTATAGAGAATTCAATTCTGCATCGATCTATGGTGCATACTATATACCTATTACATATGGTTTTAAGGTTGGAATCAACTTTTTATTTTATTGAGCCGAATTAAATAATCTGTAATTAATTAGTGGGCTTAGACATTATTTGGTCAATTTGGCAAACAAATAGTACCAAAATATATTTTTATAGACAGTTGAACTTGTAATAACTTATTCTTTAACAGGTTTTAATAAGAATCTATAACAGCAAAGAAGATCTTAAGATATTGTATGTGTCTTATAGGAGTTGCATGAGACGTTTTTTTTGGATAACAAAATGCCTCTGAGGCCTATTCTAATAAACAACCTCATGTACTTACCTTTGATTAAGGAAAGGTCAATTGAAAAAGATATATGGTTTGTAAATGAATTAATAAATCATAATAGGTAGGCTATGGCACTTGACAAATCAAAAATATTCTGACAGACGATATAAACTGAAAACAAGTACTTGTGTTGTTATTTGTAATTAACAACGCGTGCATATCAAAATGAACTTCAGTAAAGAAGAGCTTGTAGCTATGGTATTTATATTAGGAGAGTGCCACAGGAACTGTTTTCTGGCTTCAAGGGTTTACAGGGAGCGGTATCCAGAAAGGAGATCGCCAAGAAAAACTGCATTTCAAGAGTTGAAGCAAAGATTTGAGGAGACCGGTAGCGTTTCATACAATAAATATAAAGGAACTAACTCTGTATTAACTGAAGCTGTACAGGAAGATGTATTGCTGGCTGTAATAGAAGAACCTCAAAGAAGCGCCAAGGATGTGAGTGAGATCTTAGACATTTCTAGAACATCCGTACAAAGAATAATTAAAAAGAATAAGTATCATCCCTACCGTGTATGTGTCACCCAATATTTAAGTGATCAGGATCACCACCTAAGGGTTACATTTGCTCTATGGGCACTCCAAAAAGTGAATACTAATGTCAGTTTCTTTGATAAAGTATTATTCACTGACGAATGTACATTTCATAGCAATGGTTTGTTAAATAGACACAACTATCATCATTATGCAACAGAAAACCCCCACGTAACACTGGCAATTGATAACCAGCATAGATGGACCATAAATGTATGGGCTGGTATTATTGGGCGCTACCTTATTGGACCACACTTCTTTGAGGAACGTCTTACTGACGCCCAGTATTTAGAATTTTTAAGAACTGTTCTTCCCGATCTCTTAGAGGAGATTCCTTTGCAAATAAGGCGAGACATGTGGTTTCAGCATGATGGGGCTCCAGTGCATTTCACTCGACCCATTATTCAATTTCTAAATGAAAAGTATCCGAATAAATGGATTGGCCGAGGAGGTACGACTCTGTGGCCGGCGAGATCACCTGATATTAGTAAATTAGATTTTTTCCTTTGGGGTTTTGTGAAAAATGCTGTTTATAATACACCTGAGAAGACATGTACCAACGAATAAGAAATGCCTTTTTGCTAGTGACTGCAGAAATGTTGTCGAATGTAGGATCTAATTTCATAAAGAGATTAAATCTTTGTGTACAACATAATGGAAATACATTTGAGCCTTTCATTAATTAATTTTCTGTTACATTATTATATTGACTATTATTTAATTATTACAGTGTTTACCAGTTCAAATAATTTAAACATGAGTGATATTTTCTCGTAAACTCCCTATTTAATTGTTTAACATATTCAATACAATACTTAAAGACAATCTAATATAGTAGTTTTGTAAAACATTTATTACTTCGAGAATATGAATATTACATATTGAATAAGTTGAAAATGCTCGAGGTACCCATCTTTTTCCATTGACCTTTCCTTAATAAAAGGTAAGTACATAAGGTTGTTTACTAGAATAGGCCTTCGAGGCATTGAGTTATCCAATAATAATAATAATAACAATAATTATAAAATAATAATAATAATAATAATAATAATAATATAATAATAATTGACTAAATAATGTCAAAGCCCACTAATTAATTACAGATTATTTAATTCGGCTCAATAAAATAAAAAGTTGATTCCAACCTTAAAACCATATGTAATAGGTATATAGTATGCACCATAGGTCGATGCAGAATTGAATTCTCTATAAGATTCAGAAAAAATATACAGGGTGTTTCATTTGAAAAAAATTAGTTTTTAGCGTCTGAAATATGACAAAGTGAACAGTCTAGATAAACAGCCTGTATATTGGAAATGGAAGGATAACATTTTATCCGTAGTTAAGGAATATTAAGCCTAAGCCTACAACAAGAAACATCTTGATATCTTTGTTTGCAGAGGAAGTATTAGGTTTTTTGCAAACCTGTGCAAGTGTCAAAATTTTTTGAAAAAATTGAATAACTCAAAAACTATTGATTTATGACATATAGTACCTTATATAAAGTAACATTGAAATTTTACGTAGGATCGAAATATGTAATAATATATAGGGTGTTCCATTTAAAATATCAAAGTTGCATGCTGCCAGTGACTTATGGAACATGCTGTATAGTTTAAAATAATTTAAGGTTATGCACCTTCAAAAACAAAGCAACCTTTGTTTTGAAATTTTTTTGATAACTTGAATAGCTTAGGAGATATCGAGGAATCCCAGAATAATGGGCTACCCTGTGTATATATATATATATATATATATATATATATATATATATATATATATATATATATATATATATATATGCACAACGCTGTTTAGTGTATAGAAATGTTAGTGACAGTGCTAAATGAACAATTCAGTACAGAAATACAAAAATTCATTCATTATATTCCACTTTGATGTGAAAGTTGACGTTTCAAACCACAATCCAAACGTTTGTTGTTATTTAGTACATTTTTCAAAGCCCTTTCAGACATGGGTTTTCATTTGATCAAAAGAAATCTTGTTGTAACATCACTTTGATAAAATAACTACCTCTGGAGATTGTGGAATCAACCCCCACATAAGCCGTTATTTGTCTTACAATCTCCCAATTCCGAGAAAATTTCGGCGCGAACATTGTATTGATCCAGCAGGCCAGGTCGCATGGCCATTGAACTCTGCTGGTTCAAGGTCGGTTCACGAAAATTCCCTCCTCCTTGTCCTCCCTTTATCAGATACTGTATCCCACGTGCTACTGAATATGTTTGCCCAGGAATATCATCTCCTCTTATAAGGTGTCACCAAGGGTTGATTTGAATTTCAATGTCAATAATTAATTGACAGTTTGCTGGAAATCAGTCGAGTGTGAAAATAATCTTTGGCGGGAAACTCATCTTTGAATTGTCTTGAAAATATATTTCGGTGGTAATAGGCGTGAAAGCAAATTGCAAATCTTTGTTAAAAAGAATTGAAATAAATTTTATACAACGCGGAGGAGCCAAATGGAATAACTTCAGTATCTCGATTTATTGTGAATATTTATAAAAAAATCTCGAAGTACGTCAATTTTATACTAAAAAATGACATCTTGGAACGTGAAAACTGTAAACTTACATTCAACCCCCATTGAGAGACATTTGCACCCCCCAGATTTTTAAATAGGAAGTAGGACCTTATGATATCTCATTTTAAATATCTCTTCAATCACCATTCAAAAATGCTATGGTTTTAACATTTATTGCAAAAATTAACATTAAAGGATTAATTGATGACGAAGTTCGCTACAAAGCACTAAAAAATATTGCTGCAAATTGAATCACAACTTTCACATAGCTGTTATTTAATTACGTTTTGTACTGATTAAAATTGCTAACGCGATGTTTAATTCACTATGCACTGTATTTGTTATTTGTTTAATAATTAATGACTGATTAAAATTGCTAACGCGATGGTTAATTCACTAGTTCTTTTTTATAATCCGGCTCGAAGGACCATGTTTAATTATGTACCACATTTTATTTGTTTTTGTTTCTTGGTTGACTCGAAGGACCTGATTATGTTTTGTTAAATTAAACGCTGATTTTAGTAACACTTAACGTTTAATAACAACTGTAAACTTATACAAAATTACTTATATTATGGTATGCTTTAGAGTCCATGAGAACTCAACAAGATGAGTAGTGATTATGTTAGACAAGCTTGTTGCTTGTTTCGAGTCTATAGAAGAACTAACTAAAAATGCTATATAATTCTACCTGCCAGAAGTTAGCATACTAATGGTCAATTGTAAGCAAGAAATGACCCTTGTTGGGTTATTCCTAATCGCCCTTAAAATACAGATGGTAAATATTATAACAAACAAGGCTCCTTAGAAATATGTAAATTTGAAAGATGTTATCCTCCAGACGAGACGCCTTAATAGCTAAGATAATCTACTCTCCTCAGAAAAACCTTCTCATAAAATGAATTTAGCGTCCATGACTTGATCACAAAGAAAATATTCGTATTTTTCCCTTCCTCAAGACTCGTCCGCGGCTTTGTCGCCCCGTTAGCACTGCAACCTTTGGGTTATTGTGCATGGAAACGTTGTATTACTCGAGTTTTAACGACAAAATGTCAATTTTCACCTAATCACCCCTCATTTATTCCCTACCCGCTGAAGCAATCTCACCCAAAGATAAATCAAGCGTTCCTTTCTCGGGTGCTAATTGGATACAAATTTGAAGATAATATCTCAATTCGTTTGAAAGTTGTTGCACCTACTAACAAACAGACGTACGGATCGACAGACCGACCTACCGACAAACAAAACATGTTCGTTCCAGAAACAAGTTTTCTATGTTTTGAGACTTTTTACGCTGTTTTAGCAACAAAAAATTTCAAAATTTCTTTCAGCGCTATTACACCCCTACACATGCAACTTCTAATTTAATTTTAGCGAAGAATACCAGATGTTTGATGAAATTGAAAGCTTTCTAATAAACAAACCCTAAAATTCTATATTACTTGAGTTTTAACGCAAATATATCAATTTTCACAAAATCACCCCCTCTATCATTCCCTACCCCTGGAGTGATCTTACCCAAAAATAATCCGAACCGGTCGTCTGTCGGGTGCTAACTATCTACCAAATTTGAAGACGTTATTTCAATTAGTTTGAACGTTACCGTGGCTACAAACAGACAGAGATACAGACCGACAGACATGAAAAAGTCTCGTTCCCAAATCATGTTTTGTATATTTGACTTCCACATCGTCACAACGTGTGGAGGTACGACATCGGCAACAAACATTTCAATTTTTTTCGCTTAAACCCCGAAAATGTATCAAAACATACAGAAAACCTGATATGGAAACGAAAATTTTGGAGGAGTATTTCTGGCATCTGAGTGAAAGCCTATATGTGCCTAAGGACTCATTTTTGGGCCAGTCTTGTTTTTATTATATTAACGAACTTTCTGAAGTATTGCCCCATAAGACAACCCTGTTTTCTGACGATACACTTTTTGGGTTTAGAAGCCCCTTCAGATAATGATCTAATTTATGAGGCATTACAAGAGAGAATTCTGGAACAGTGGTACAATGACATGAACTTATAATTGAAGGTGACTAAAACATATTTGATCTCATTTAATTATTGGGTAACCAAATACCGCGCACCGAGTTTGGTTGCCCTTACTTTGTTAATTCCGGAGATATAATTTTTTTTCGAAAGAAAACACAAAA